>JABUQX010060386.1:0-5000 GCA_015478945.1 Trachelipus rathkii
CTGGTATTTCTTTCTCAAGTGCTTATATTTGTCACATAAATCATATAACAATAACTTGTCTAACTCAATTTCTTATTTAGTTCTACATCTACTAATATAGTGTGTTGCGTGAATGTTTATCGTTGCCTTGATTGGCGCCATACTCAAAGAAATCTTATTAGTATTCCGTACATATGCTTTACTTGCCAAAGTATAACACTATCTTTTAGTGCATAAGAAGCTCTCTGCTAGAATAAATCGCTTTTTACTCCAAATATAGTCTATTTATCTACGACTACAGCATTCTATTAAAACTAATCATATACCTCATCTGATTAACTCCGAAAATCTCTGTTCGAAACAACTAATTGCTTATAGTATTATATTTTAGTCTAAATAATGGAAGAGACTATAAATTACAGTATAGCATTACTGCGTAAGGGAAAGTCATCTTTTTATTAATTACCCATAGCTAATGAGGAGACTAAATATATAAATTGTTAGGAAATGTAATTCACCATAATTGAATCGATTATAACTCGAATTAAGTGTTGATAAGTCTATTAGAGCATAAAAGATAGGTATTTTTGACGCCAATCTCTAGATTATCCTTATTTACGCAAATGACGATAGGATAAATATATTTTCATAATAATCTTGTACATCAATAGATAATTTTCACTACCTATACTCAAATTATTATTATGAATAACTTAACATGATGTAGCAGATAATTATATATTTATAACTTATTTATTATTTTATATCCTCCAGCCTATATACTATATTAAAGCTCTTTATGAGGCAGCTCTGAGTGAAAAGTAAATTATTTACTCAGCGTGAGTGAGCTAATATGTATCCTGAAAGGCTAAATAAAATTTCTGGTGCTACTAGTGTAAAAATGCCGACATATTAACTCTTTCTTGTAAAAATAGTATGAGCAAATTTTTCCTGTCAATGTTTAAAAGCAATAAAATAATGATCATGAATATATTCACAGTATCGATAAAGTCATACAAATAACATCTCTGAAGTATTAGAATATGTTTGGCTCCTGAAATTGAACATGGGGGAAGTTTTCCTATGCTATCCACGTGTACTCTAGAAAATGGAGTATAAGGAAGAGGCCATCTGTTGATTTCTGCTTTTGGAGGTCTAGGACCTTTAACTCTTTAGCACATACACACACTGTAATAATTCAAAGTACTTACCTATTTAAAACTAACTTACTTTAGATATGAGGAAAATACTGTAATATCTTTCCTCACTAATACTATCACGTTTTTTCAGTCCTCTCGATTATTATTATATCCTCCTACTAATGCACACTTCCAAGTGATAGAATTGAGCACTGATCTATAGACTGAGAGCTCAGAGTAGAGTATTATCGATAGTCTAGTTACTCTCGTGTTAACATAGAGAATCTTTATTTCTAGATGAGTTTTGTGACATAGGATTATCCAGATTATCTTCTATTATGGATAGGTGATGAAGATTACTTCGTTAATTAATTGATTATTTTTTTTTAAGATCATCCTCACTATTAGACTATCATACTTAAATTTCACTTTTAATCTCATAAGTAGGCAATTCTTCATTGTCCCTATTGAATGATGTAATTCCATTATGTATTCAAATTTGTAACTTTTATTCTCATAATGGAGATTTCTTAATGCTTTGATTATAAAATAAACGTTTTGAGAGCTTTTCTGGGTGCTACCTCATAAATATCTATCAGGGCGGTATGTTATATGATTATTTTATACCCGTCTTATAACTATTATATAGTGTATTGGCTGAAAATAAACTCATGTTATATCATATCAAATACAATTTTCCGGGCGGGGCCAATCACTTCACCGCAGGTCCTGACTGCTTTTTAGGAAAGATAAAAGCAGTAAGAGGTTGGTTTGTCGTATTATATTAATATAGTGTATGAGGGGGTTATCCAAACACTGTTATATCTATGTATATCTTACTTAGTATTAGAAAAGTACTCAATCATCTAAACATTATTAATTTTCTATAATTATATATATCATAGTTATAGTTCACTTGAGCCTCTTAACACTTACTTATGAGAAACTCAAAAGACAACATGACTTCTCCTTTGCCGTCATCCTGGTACATTTTGAGTAATAAGTGAGAACTTACCTCCTATTTATAATAGTCAACTAAGGCGTCTGTACTACTATAAAAAAATGGCTTGGAATAAGTCTGGAAAAGTTAACATGATGATTATTGAGCCACCTAACATAACTTGCCGCTAAATTCTTTCGTGCTCATTTACGAGCCTTTTATTTTGGTGTCAGTTCCTTTTTAAATAATTCTATACTTATAACTCTCGATCTATAAATTTTATTATTGAGTTATAATTTTAATAGGAATTCTAGCTCACCTGCTGTGCAAAATAGTTACATCATAATAATTAAAAAAGCGAAAATACGAGCAAAATAATAAGGATTGTGTTTCTATAAACTAATCATTGTTGGAAGTAGGGAATCGAAAATAATACCTCACTTACTAATTCAGATTCTTATCTTCGCTGTAGATTGTGAAATTCACCGTCTTACTTCACTATTATTTTATAAATTCCTATATTAAGGTAACGGTTTTCATGGAAATCTGGAACTTTGGTACATTTTAATAAACTATCTTCAATAAAATTTATTTTTCACTCTGAATGCGTAAAAACTTCTTTAAGTTATATCATAAAAATGTACTAGCCTATATATTTTTACGCCATCTTAAGATACATCATTATATATATAATATCAATAATACACAAGTTAGCTATAGGTCCTAATAAATGGTTATCTAATAACTAGCGACTTGTCATTAGTCCTAGCTATATATACACAAGGTCGGCTGAAAATTATACGACCATATGTCATGAAATAAATGTTACTAGCATGATGAGATTAATTTTTTAATATTTTAGAAATAAATCCCTTTGGGTTCAAAATATTTAATCCAACGAGTTTGCTATTGATTGAACCCTCTCTATAGAATGTTTTTTTTTCTTTTAGAATGGTCTTTAGTTCTGTGTCGCGTTTAGCATAATGTCTTCTTGGCTGTCGAAGCTGTTGCCTTTCATTAAAGATATGAGCTTCTGTAATAACCAGAAGTCACAAGGAGCCACGTTCGGAGAGTAAGGTGCCTTGCGAGGAATCCTAGATAAGAAGAGATAAATGAGTCGTGGTGTTTTCGAGATGTAGTTTCAAGTTAGATGATGACCACATATGGCTTTGCTTACGACGAACTGAATGTATCAGAGAGACGTCAGAGAACATCGCGATAGGACTCTTTAATTAATGTTTTTACTTCAGGAACGTATTCGTAATGGACGATATCACTGGGATCAAAAGAAAAAATCAAACCTTCCTTATTTGTCCTCACCTTCCGTTAAATGGTTTCTATTGTGATTGAACTGGAGCATTGGTTCCTGGGTCGTGCAATACACCCAGGTTCATCGTTCTAGTATTATGGCAATTGAAAACTCTGATGCCTAATTAAAGTTCCGCATACGTCCCTTTGGACGTCGCAAATTGTTACTTCCGCTTATTCCTAGCCGTTTTGATACAAATTCAGCGTGTACTCTGGCTAATCTATCTCAGCCGCAAATATACATGAATATTATATTTATTATTATATAGCATTTCTCTCACGGTCAAACAACGATCTGCGCATGTATAATTGAACCTCACATTCTCAATGGTTTTTGCTTCCTGTTGAATGATCTTATTCCTGGACGATGATGACTCTCGAGACATGCGAAGATTTTTGAATCTTGAGAATTGGTTGCCATTGCCCTGGTGTTACACATTGTGACAAAACTTGATGCTTATCAATCTTCGGTCAACACCGTTCTTACAATCACACTCAAAGACTCTAAACGGTTCAACACACAACCGACTAATAAGCTAAAACTAACTGTGCACGTACAAAATGTTGCATACAGCTTCCACTGTAGGTTGTGCATCTCACGTAATTACTGTTTCTTGGGCAAGAATCAGGTGGATACATTTCAGAGAAACCGTCGTATAGTGTCCAATTTGAATTTCTTATTTATGAAATATATATAAAAAAAGAACATCCATTTGTAGCAGCATTAAGTGTAATCTTAGAATGGTGATTTGTAAATTTTTATCAAGATTAAAATTTATAGTATAAAGTTGTAATATAAGCATTAATAAATGTATTAAGAACTCCTTTAAGATTTGTTCATTTCTTCGTCTTCTTAGATTCTGAAGGAAAATACTCAGCCAAGAAGTGATAACAAACTTTATGTACAAGGTTGATAAGAAAATGGGATAAGTCTCATGCTGTTGTGTCCCGCAGTTTGTATGTGCTCCGGAAAGAAATCTCTTCTCTCTCTCTCTCTCTCTCTTCTCTTCTCCTCTCTCTCTCTCTCCTTTCACCTCTCTCCTCTTCTCTCTCTCCTCGTAGCTTCTTTCTTTGTCATTCTTATTTTCTCTTGTAATTTTCTACTTTTTTTAACCACTTTGCTACTTTCAACTCTTTTTTTTTTCTCTCCTCACTCCTTCCTCTTACAATCCCTGCTCTTTTTATTACACTTTTTTCTGTCTTGAAAGTTAATATTGTTAAACTTAAAATAACTTAATTTGTTTAAAAGCATTTTAGTGATAGTTTTTTTTTTTTTTTTTTTTTTTTTTATATCCTTTTCTGTTATATTTTTCATGGAACTTGTCAATCTTGACTCGAAGTCGGTTAATTGTACCTTAAAAGCTCTTCTGGTAACAGCGTCCTATGAAGCAGATACGACTATATATATATATATATAGTATATATATATATATATATATTATAATATATATATATAATATATAATATATATATTATATATATTTTTTAATTATTATATTATTATATATATATATATATATTATATTATTATTATATTATATTATATATATATAGTATATAGTATATATAATTATATATTATTTATATATATATATTATTATATTATTTTAATTATAGTATATTATATGATATAT
>JABUQX010060386.1:10000-12933 GCA_015478945.1 Trachelipus rathkii
TTAGTATATATTATATATATAAATATATATATATATAATAAAATATATATATTATATATATATATAAGTTATATATATAATAGTTTATTATATAATATATATATATATATATATATATATATATATACTATAGTTATATATATTTATATATATATATACGATATATATATATAATTTATATATTATATTATATCTCATTATATAATATATATTATATGATATATATATATATATATATATTATATATATATAGTATATATATATATATATATTATTATATATATATATTTTATTATTATAGAATATATACTAAAAATATATTATATATATATAGTATATATATATATATATATACTATATTATATATTAATATATAATATATTTATATATATATATATATATATATATATATTATATATTATATATTATTATTTATATATTATATATATATAATATATATATATATATAATATATATATATTAATATTTAAATATATATATATATAGTATTCTTATATATATATATATATAATATATCATATTATATTAATATGATATATATGATATATATAATATATTATATATATATAGTATTATATATATATATATAATCATAGGAATCACCCCTAAATTATAAGCTATTCGGGCTTAATCGGCTGTACGGCCGCACTATCAATTCTTATAGCCGTAGTCGTAGCCGAAATTTTTTTTAAACTAGACGGAAACCAACGACGCACTTTGCATTTTGTCTCGCGGCTACAATCTCCCCTGGTTTCGGTATGGAATTTTATTAAATTAACTTAAGTGAACCCTAATCCGTTACTCCCTGATGACAGTCACTTTCGAAAACGGGGTCTTTTATAATTGTATGAAGGCGTGGCATTTGTAGTGATAACGTGTGGTAATAATATTTTATTAGTCTTAGTTTCTACTACTAATTAGATAAGATGTGTCAAAAGCTGAAAAGAAAGTAAAATGCAACCTTTATGTTTTAAACAAACGCAGTTTTATTTAAACAATTTCCCTTTTGTGAATGGTCTTGTCCATGTTACGTTATTTTTAATTAATTAGGTATTATTATATCTTATTTTACTATAGAGTAATTAAGTATATTAATAATAATTACTTAATCGTTACTGATTACAGTAAGTTTACTATTACTACATATACGCCTAATTCATTCACTAGTACCAAATATATATTATACAAATTAATAAATTATATATATAATGTAATTATATATATATATAAATATATATATATATATATATATATATATATATATATATATATATATATTAAATTTATTTATTATTTATATTAAATAAATATATCAATTTATAAGAGTGTAGATATATATATTATTATAATATATATATTATTTGTATACTATATAATATAATAATATTATATTATAATATAATATATTAATATTATTATATATATGATTTTATATATATATAATTATAATATATAATATATATACTATATATTAATTAGAATTTATTAATTTATCAGATACTGAAATTTAATTAAATAATTTGTATAAAGTATAAACATAAAATTATTAAAATAATTAAATACATGGATAAGTTTGTGACTAGGACCAGAGGTGTTTCTGGAGACAGTTCAGCCGCTGCCAGTAGTAGCTTAAGGAGCAGCTCTCCCATTTTAAATGAGAGCTGTGACATGGACAGCCAAAGATCTCTTACTGATCCTGTCACTGTAACCCTTGATTGTGAGGAGACGAGGGATCCTGGAAACCAAGGCCAAGAGGGCAACGAGGATGCCGTCAAAGAGTTGAAAAGCTATTTGCTCACTCTTGAGAGGTAAGAAACTCGCCTCCATGCTATAGTAAAGACTAAAGACTAAAGACTAAAGAGCATAGTAAAGAGTAAAGACTATAAAGTAACCAAATTAAATCTTTAAATAAAATCTAGTAAATTAACTTTTTTTGAATTTTTTCATGATTGAACATTTAAATATGAAATTACAATAGTCAAATTCAAAAAAATTAAAAACTTCTATTTATTTCAGTTTCTTCATCTTTGAAAAATTTTTGAGGACTGATGAGAAAGTTGATGGGGTGTCTCTTAGGAAGATTCACACTGGTGTTGCCAAGTGTAAACATCCTGCCTGCAAAGGGAAGAAGGGGCTTTCCTACAGCACCCAGACAAGGTCCCACCTCAAGCAGCATTACAAGCATGTAAGTTTAAATAATTATTAATTAAATAATTTAGATAAGATCACAACAACTAACTGGTGTTGCTAGTTAATTAGTTATCAAGATTTAAACACTCTTGTATAAAGTCTTGATACTTTATACAAATGTTATCAAAGAAAATTAAAAAATTTGTAATTAAAGTTTGTATTATTTTTATATACCAGATGCACAATGACCTTCTCCCTCACCTCTCTGCAGCCATTGAAGGGCTTAGCAAGCGCGGTCGCTCCAGTTCAAGGGAGAGTGAGTCTCGCAAGCGTCAGATGTCTCTGGATGAGAGCTTCAGGTCAAAGTTCAGCCAGCAGAGAGCAAGACAAGGTTACACCAGGTGAAAAAATTCAGAAACATAATATTAGTTATTTTAATTGAACTCAATTTTTTTTAAATAGGTATATGAGCGACTTAGCGTCTTCACGTTTTAAAAATATTTTTATTAAAAATTTAAAATATATTGATTTATTAACTTAATTACTTTTTCATCATTAGGTGGTTCATTCATTCAATGATGCCACTGGATTTAGCTGATGATCCTTACACGAAGGAGATGTTTTACCTCATTAATCCCGAGTTTCATCCCACCTCAAGGAGGACTTTGAGCAGGGATATTGAAAAGCTGATGCAAAAGGGGAAGACTCGACTGATAAACAACCTCTTCCACCAGAAGTGGGTGGCCACTACAGCCGACAGTTGGACCGCCCACAATAGGTCC
>JABUQX010060387.1:0-22500 GCA_015478945.1 Trachelipus rathkii
CAGCCTAGCACCTAGTGCTAGCATCTAGCCTCATATAGCCTACACCAGCCACCCAGCTACCATAGCCCACCAGCTACCTCGCTTCACTAGCCTACACCTACACTAGCCTCACCGATCCTTGTTGGACTTAGTCCTACACCTACCTAGATTCCATCCAGTCTGTACCGCCTACAGACCTACACCATAGCCTCCACCTCCCGCCTTCACTAGCTACCACCTACACCTACACCTGCCCCACAGCCTTCAACCTACACCTAATACTCCACCAATCCTTCATAGGTACACATCATACCTAGCCTACACCGTGCCCACAACTTCTGGATGTCTTAAACCTTGTTGACCATTGATATTTTCAGCCTTGACCCTGCAATACATGGGTCATTTGATCCCACGCTGCACGAACGATCGGATCCCAGCGTGTCGCTACGACTTATGATAGGCTTTGATGGTTACAAATCCGTATGAAGTACTAGGATGTTCTTATGTTAATGTTCTATGAGTATCTATGAGTGCCAGGTAGTGCATGGTGAGTGCCAAGTGAGTGCAATGAGTGCCAAGGTGAGTCCAATGGAGTGCAATGAAGTGCCACCAGTGCAGTGGAGGCCACATAGTGCCACTGAGTGCCACTTTTCAAGCCTTTCTACTCGCCTGGCTAGAATAGCCCTAATATGGGTGTCTACTCCTAGGTTAATAAGGTAGTGAGGAACGATGGTGTCATTACAATCTGCTAAGATATCTTTCCTACTACTGATAGTATTTTTCATGAACACTTTGCATGAAGACATATTATCTAAAGAGTTACACATTGAGACAGTGACTGACGTTTCCCGATCCGAGTCCGCGTCGCAGGTGCACACCCGTCGCGAAGCCGCCCGCCTGGCGTGCGGCCCCAGCGCAATCTTCCCTTCGCCCCCGCGTGCTGCCTTGCAGGCGATCATTTCCGCGTAACCGCGCCGCGTGGTCCACGACGCAAATAATTCCGCGTGAACGAAAATATGATTATCTAATGTAACATTCAAAGAATTTCTTTTCAAATTATCTATGAGTCATTCATCTTTTACGTACAATGTAGAATTTTAATTAAGAAACAAACATATACTTTACATACTTTAAAGCAGTAAATCAGAAACAAAGGCATACTAACACCTAGGGGATTAGTATCCTTTTTGTTTTACTGTTTAACTTAGTACAAATTAACTGTTCTGCCATGCTTTAACTCATATATTTTATAACATTACATACCTTAAGCAGTAAATCAGTAAATCAATAGAGCCGTTACCTAACACCAAAGGGATTAGTATCTTTTGTTTTACTGCTTTATGCTTAACTCATGTTTTACTCTTTAACTCACATGTTTTAACTGCTTTAACTCATATTTCACTGTTTTAATTTGTAGATTTTTAAATAATGTTTTCTTTTAATATTTTTATTTGTTTTAATACTTTTTTATTTATTATTATTTTATTAATTTTATTTAGTACTTTTTTATTTTTAATGTAAGGAATAAAAACACACAGAGTTTCTGGTTATATTAAACATTTTATTTTAATAAAAATTGGACGAATTTTATTAAAAACCTTTTTATATACCTAGTTTTATGGGTAGTAAAATCGCATTTTTTCATTATAAGAGGCATTTATTACGGAATTAGGAACTATAAAATCATTGACATACAATTTTTTAGCATCAAAAATATTTACAAGTTTATTAAAGACATACATTATGTAAATAGCACATAATGAAGTAAATACAATAGACTCCACACAAATTAGAATATAGGGGTTGAACTGGGTAATTGTATTTCTACACAATTTTACAGTATTATATTTTAAAATAGGTGATAGTAATCTTTCTTTCTGTTTAAATTTTAAATTCAATAAGAATTCAATGTATGTGAAAGCATCGTTTTTTGCTTTATAAACGGAAATCCAATGTCCTGTTGAGGTGATGTGATGGAGGCATGGTATTGAAATATGAGAGTATCCTCTCAACTTTACCGAGTTTTTTCGTTATATAGGACACTCCTAATAGCGAGTTGCTTTTTAAAGACCGATTTATTTCTCTCTTATTCATGCTTTGATAATTCAAAGTACGTTCGTATCTGTCAATTCAATGATGTTTGAGGATAATGCTCAAGATAGACCATACCCGTGATGGGTGTTTTGTAGAACTTGATCCAAAAGAGAGACTTAATCCTAAGGTACCCTTTCTCAAAATGTTTAATGATAGGCTTCAGCTGAAAGTCAGCTGTGAGATCATAGGCATATAAATTACTAATTCTTTGCCGTATTCTCAAGAATTTTAAAGCCTGTCCACTTATCATTAATATACAGGTATCTGGCTATGTAAGGTCGTAAAAAGGCCGAGTACAGAGAGACTGGTCTTCCGTTGTAATAATTCATATAACGTCCGTGAGGGAGTCCATATTCACATGTAAACTGAACCTCTTAAGGCGAATAGGTGTGTATTTAATAGGGAGACTTTTATAGATTCCCCGGAGAAGGCTTCATGTTCCACAGTCCTATTATTACTTTCTGTGGTAAAATTTCGTTACATGTTAGGGACTTTGCTCGATAATCCTTGAGTGAAATTAAATATTTTGGTTTCAACTCTCTTAATGGGGTACTTTGCTGTAGTATTCAAGAGAAGCGATTTTCAATTTCCAAATGTCGCTGTTAATTTCTTTTCACTTTTCTTTGACATAGGAGATAAGCCTCCACGTTTGAAAGCAGGTCGTCTGGCTACATCGTGTAGCATGAGTTTACGTTTTTATTTTAGCAAATTTAGGATTGACCGTGGATCAAAATGATTCTAAGTTCTCAGATAGGTAGAATTGAGTCTGTTCTTGAGAGAAGAATATCGCCATTTAATCGACCGTAAATTCATTAAGTAATTATTTAATGACTTTAGCTGCTTTAATCTATATGCTGCAGCTTCATCTTTGAAGGCTATAAAAAACCACAGCGATTTGAGTGAGATTGTTTAGCATCGGTCGAGATATTCTATTAACAATATGTTCTATTTATAGCTTTCTATAAGGATAATTAGCTCGCTGAATCCTAAGTGAAGTTCCGTTAAGAATAGACACTTCAACTGGGTGAAGCATGTATAACAGGAAATTTGATTCTGGTATATCATATGGGTCATCACCCGTAGAAGATTTGAACTCGGTTTTTGTAATTTCGTTTTACATATAATAAACATTAGAGGGGTCTAGGTATTGATTAGTAAGTGCTGGAATTTGAACCTAGAGGAACTCTGTATGGGTAATTGAATGGCAGAGGATTAATACTGATAAATTTGGACTCGCTAACGCTAATCTGTGTAGGGTTCATTGAGAAGAGATCCAATTCACTCTTACACATATCAGCGACTAGAAGGATGTAAGGCATGCATCTGTTGCTGTGCGGCCTGGATGTATATATGAACTTCTATCGAACACCTTACTTATAATACACACATGTATAAAAGTTAATAGTTTAGTAATTAAATAGGCAAACTACATGCACTATCATTTTTTCTTTTGAGGTTTTTTTCGCTTAGTCCTTTTCTTTATGACAATCTTCTTGATCCCTCGACCTTGACCTGAAATTTTACGTCTTATTTTACGCTTAACATCATCCACCATCTCATCTGAAACACGGCTATACGTCTTTTTAAAGCTGTACGAGGATTATTTCCTGCAGAAATATCTTGAATAGTATGCAAACCTTTTCTTATAGCTTTTTTACCTATATAAGTTCACAGCTTTCCTGAGTAGAGGCTTCGCACTTCTCCATAGCTTGGCAAAAAATTCACCAAGGCCATACCCCCTCTGATTTTTGTTCCGCTGGAATACCCTTTCTCTTCGTCATTATAACAGAGTATCTTTCTTATACTGATCCTTACACTGGTGAGAGTAATGTTAAATAGATGAGCAAATATATCTTAACTCCCATCTATATATTCCATTGATGCTGTAATTTATGCACTCTGTTTTCTTTCTATATATGACTTTGCATAACAATGCCCCGTATGTAAAGGGAAAGGATTTCCTTCTACATATTTTATATGCACGCGTACAGAGTCAAAATTTGATCTATTCAGCGGTAGATAATGAACATTTAGGGAATGTTTATACATTACTCTCTTTGGGAAAATATACCACTCTTAATAAAGGAGCTTTGAGTATTACCTACATATTGAATGATTCAATTATACTTTGTATATACATAAGCATACTGATGATTGAGCATCTCGGAATGGGGTACATGTTATACATGCAAGTACTCGATCGCTTTCATCTTTAGTTCTGTGAAGTCATGCGTTATTCTCAAGATAGTATAGACCCTCTTCAACTAGTGGGATATATGAGTTAATCCACTCAGCATACGTCTACGAATATGTTTACGCTGCCATGGTGATCGTTCGAGAAAAACATGTTCCGGTCTCGTAGGTTTACATTTAACTTTTGAACTTAAAGTATATTATACTTTATCTTCATAGGTAGCATTTCCAGTTTGATATACAATCTTACACATATACTCATGAAAAGAGAACGTTTAAATGACTAAAAATAGCAGGCATCGATTTAAAATATGACCTCCGAAAAGTAAATTCTTCAAAGAAGTATTCTTTTGTAGCAATCCTGGACCTAGGCAGATCACGAGTATCTTTCACTTGTAATATAGTTTCAACACATTCTACTTTCAACACATTCTACACTTCTGTACACCCCCATCCAGAATAGATTGTGAGGTAAATTTTCTATGTCCGTATTTAATATCATTCCACATAATCCTACTTCGTATGCCTTCTTTCATGTATAGGGTTCATTAGCACAGTTGTAAAGATCCGAGAGTTTATTATCAGGATGTAAATCAAAAGGCTGAAGAAGGCAGAGTTATATAAAAGTGATGCTACTCTCATGATTAATAATCGACAATTGATTTAATGATTCTTAATTCACTTGCTTTTTTATAAGTATTAAAACTTGGCAGGCATATCTTCCATTTCACAAGTAAATGACTCTGATTTTTTTCCTTTACCTCTGCGTAGCTAATATTTATTTTCAATTTTATATATATATAAAGTTACAGGATTGAAACTTACTTTTTGTATTTCTGTTTAATAAAATCCAGCCATTTATATCTTTCTCACCATCTAATCTTCAGGTAATATACTTCAAACTATCACGACGGAAGTGGCGGTATGTGAACTTTAAAAACTTTTCGTAGTCCTCGGTCTCATATCCTTTCTGATCTTTCATCTGTTTCGGATGAAACTCTTACATAATCGTTTACCTTTTTCTGAATTCTCTTTTATTTTGTTTTCTTTTTCACATAGATGTGTTCTACAGCCTCTAGTTTTTGATTTCTAAGTTCAGCTTTTATCGTTCTGGTAAGATCTGTTATAAGAATATAGTAGTCGTCAGTAATATCATTATAAGTACAGTAATTGCATTTAGTAAAGTACCTTGCATCTTAATTACTAGAAATAATTATGTCATTAATTGTCTTTAAGAAATTCAATACGGTATTGTAAATAGCTTATAACTAAAACTGCTTAACGGAAACTCTCGACCCTTGAACTCCATTCCTGAATCTGTCCAAATGATTTAGGTGTTCTCCTTCACCTCTATATTCCAAGTACCTGCGTGGCAATGATAACTGATCTTTTTAATCTTTAAGGGCTTCAACCAGCAGTATCTAGCGTATAGTCAAGTAGTAAAAAGTAGTATTGAAATCCTCATTAAGAACTATATTTAATCATTTCCGATAAATTAATTGCCATACACTGTCGAGCTGTGGAGATATGGCTTGTTTACGGTGAAGCGAATTTTTTTCTTACGAGTTTTATGTAAGAGTAAATGGCCTCTTCGCCTCGTGAAATTATGGCTTTTAATCTTTTTTTCTCAGATTATTAGGATTCCTTAAAGCAAACCTAGTGAAACCCCAGAAACTATCTGGTTTTCCCTCAGATTGAAGTAATACTTATTCAACTACCTCTTTGGCTCCATGTTGGCTATGCACCCCTGTAAACGGCTATATATACTATATATATATTTAATATAATATATATATATATATATATAATATATAACTATATATATATTATATATCTATTATATCTATATGTGGGTTAGTTTGGTAGTATGTTATTATTATGATATATTATATCTATAAGATGATAAAAGAGGATAAAGCAAAAAAGGTTTAAAAATAAATATTTATTTATATCAAGCTTACAAACTAAAGTAAATATTGATAATCCATAATTCCGATTTAATCGCAAATAGGTTTATTATACAGGTGTTTTTCTCATTCCTTCTCTGGCACACGTTTAAATTTGTCTGAGCGTAAGAGTACCAAGGGCACTTGAATCAGGTCTTGGTTGTAATGGGGATATTATCCAAATTGCTAATCGTTGTGTATTTAGGATTAAAGTTCTCGGAAAATTAGTAGTCTGAAGTTCTTGTTTTTGATCTCATTTCCATCCTTTTTACAGGACCTTTCTTCGTACGTGAGAGATCGCTATCAAGTCCACAATATTTATCCTTTAACTATTTCATCATAAATTACGATCTGTCCTGCTTCATTCAATAGATATTGTTTCTTTTAAAGAATATTATATTAAAGCTATTCCGGATTTACGTACTCTAATAGGTAAGCTCTCTCTAGCGAATTTTAATTTATCTTTCATTTTTCACTTCAAAGTTTACTTCATAGGTATTCTAACTCTCGGTAGCGGTTTTTACGTATTGACTAGGATGTAGATGCAAGTTTTAAGATTACAATTTTTTGTATGGCAATCTTGGTACATAAATTGCGTTTCTCATGGATGTTAATTTCTGAATTTAATATATCCTGTACACTTCTTTCTCGTAATTGGTTTATCTGTCAACTTAGGATCATATAGAGTAGGGAGGTAGAGTCTGTGAAAGGCTAATTTTGTTCCGTTAACAATCATGAGGAATTCTGTTGGTGTAACTTGTTGTTGTTGAAGATGAAAGAGGCTGTACCGCCATTGCATTGGGCGGTAATATCTGCATATATTGGGGTTTGATGTCGGATTTTGCACAGTGCGTGCGTACATTAACTGTTATAGAGGTTGTGAATGCTGAAACTTGAGGAACCTGATTGTACAGATACTGTTTACTTATAACTTATTTTCTTCATAATCTTATATGGAAGCTAAGCAACTTTTCATCATTGGGACAACCACTTAGTTAATCAGTGGAGCTATAAAGGAGAAGAGTAATGGTAGGAATACTCCTCCTCCTCGCTGTATAATTCGTTTTTATTTCAGATTTTTAAATTTGAAACATGAGTTTTTTTTTAATGATGTTTCTCATAGCACGACGTAGCTTTCTTCTGAGTCTGTTAAAGGACATTTCCTTTTTAAAGTATTTAAGCACGAGACTTCTACATACACACTGGATGAATGTTCTCATCCTCACTAATTAGTTTTCGTTTTTCAGATGGTTTCAGCTTTTAAATTTTTTTGTAAGAGGTAAATACTAGGCAACTAGAGCACTCATTATTCGGTTTATACAGTTTCTATCTCATAGGGAAGAATGTTAGTACGGGAGCAGAACTCTGTGCGTGTTTTTAGGGTGAAGTTCACACATCAAATAACGGTGGGGGATCGAAGTAACCTCTTTATATTTTTAAGACTCTTTCCTTGAAGGGGAACTTTGAGTTGCCAATACATTAATTGGACTCATGTCCTTCTCTGGCAAACAACAGTAAATACTGTGTGTTTAAAGAAACACTTCGCATATGCTTGCTTTGATGAAAAATATTCTGTGTAATGAAAAACACAGAGATATTTAGATGGTGAGAAAAAACTGTGAACGCTTCTGCTATTTCAAAATTCAATTTTGTGCAATAAATCATCTAATACAATAATTTGGTGTCCATGTATATTGTCCTAATATCGTATATGCCGTCATGAAATTGAATAACATCTTTATATTTCTTTAAATTTTTCGCTGGAGTTAATCTTTTTAATCTTTTAATTTTTAACAGGGTTTGCTCGAAAATCTCCATTTCCTTTAAATGTTAATTAATAGATATAGGTTTTACGCAATCCTGTCGGCCCAGTACCAAGACATGTAAGCGGACTTCGGAAGTAAATTTCTCCACATCCATACTCGTAAGTGAATAATGAATAATGAGAATAATTAAAGCTGTAAAAAGCGTAAAGTATAATATAAATGAAGGTTTTTAATAAATATCGTTACATTTTATTATAAATAAAATGTTATAATAACAGAACCTCTGTGTGTTTTTATTCTTAGATTAAAATAAAAAGTATTAAAGGTAAATAATATCAAATAAAATATAAAGTATTAAAAAAATAAAAAATATAAAAGAAACATAATGTTAATAAATATATGAGTTAAAAACAGTGAACATATGAAGTTAAAGGCAGTAAACACATGGTGAGTTAAAGCATAAACACTGAGTTAAAAGCAGTACAGTAAACACAAGCATACTAATCCTTTGGTGTTAGGTAACACTCTATTGATATTTACTGATTTACTGCTTTAATGTAATGTAATGTTTAATAAATATGATGAAGTTAAAGCACGCTAAGCAGAGCGTTACAGCAGTAAAGGCAGTAAAACATAAAGCATACTGATCCTAGGTGTTAAAAGGTAATAACACCTCTCATTGGATTTACTGATTTACTGCTTTAAGGTTGTAAAATTAATAATTGTTTTTAATAAATTTTTCGTACAGATTGTCGTAAAATGAATGAGTCATAGTATATTTGAAACGAAATTCTTTGAAGTGTTTAAGTATGAAATCCTATTTTTCGTTCACGCGGGAATTTTGCGTCTGTGGAGCACGCGGCGGCGGTTAGCGGAAAAATATTGCGCCTACCGGGCGCACCGGCGGGCGCCGAAGGTTGCGCCGGCGGGCCACGCACCGGGCGCTTGCGCGACGGTGTTCACAGTGCGGACGCGGCTCGTATCGGAAACGTTGTGGCGTCACTGTCTCAACAACTGTTAACATCTTTAGATATATATTCTGTCATGCTTATAGAGTGTCAGAAAAGATACTACTCATATTGTGCGAAGCATTCTAGAGATTAGTAATGTCATCACCACTTCGGTTCCTCATACCTTATTACTAGGGGTAGACACCCATATTAGGGCTATTCTAGCTCAGGGGGGCGTAGAAAACGGATTTGAAACACGTGGCACTGCAGTTTGCACTATGTGGCACTCACTTGGCACTATGTGGACTCACTTGGCACTCAATTTGGCACTCACTGGACTCATTGGCAGCTCCTGGTCAAACTTCCTGGCTCACTGGCATCCATAGAATACTCATAGACATTGATAGAACACTCCCTAGGTACTTCTTAGGTGATTGTGACCTCAAAGCCATCCAGTTAGCGTGGTCAAAAATGACCCATGGATAAATGGCAGGGTCAAGGCTGAATTAAAGGTCAAACAAGGTTAAGACATCAAGTTGTAGGGGCACGTGTAGGCTAGTTATAGGTGTAAGCTAGGTGAAGGTTGGGTGGAGTCTAGGTGTAGGTTAGGTGAGGCTGGTGGAGGCCTAGGTGTAGTGTAGGTGTAGGCTGGTGAGGCTGGGTGGAGGCCTAGGTGTGGTGTAGGCTAGGTACAGACTGGGTGGATCTAGGTGTAGGTGTAGGTAGGTTGAAGGATGGTGGAGGCTAGGTGGTAGTTGTATGGTAGGTGTAGGCTAAGTGTAGGCTGGGTGTAGGCTATGTGTAGGCTGGTTGTAGGCTGGGTGAAGGCTATATGGAGGCTAGGTGTAGGCTAGGTGTAGCTGGGGGTAGGCTATGTGTAGGCTGGGTGTAGGCTGGGGGTAGGCTATGTTGGAGGCTAGGTGTAGGCTATGTGTGTGTGTGTGTGTGTGTGTGCGTGCGCGCCCGCATGTGTAGATGTTACCGAAATATCAAAAATAGGGCTAAGCTCCTAAAGGGGTGCCAAAAATTAGGGTGGGCCCAAATTGACCCATGTGGATGACCAAAGGTTTGGTCGAAAAAATTAGGTTGGGGTAAAACGGTTGCTGTCGCAACCGTTTGGCGCAACCTTGTTCGAAGGGTTGCAAAAATTAGGGTTGCGAAGAAAATTAGGGTTGCCAAAAATTAGGTTGCCCAAAAAATTAGGGCGGCCAAAAAATTAGGGTGTTGCCAAAAATTAGGGTCGCCGAAAAATACCGTGGGCCAAAATTAGGGCTGCCAAGAAAGTTAGGGTTGCCAAAAAAATTAGGGCTGCCAAAAAATTTGGGCAAAAATGACCCATGGAAGACAAAAGGGTTGGTCGAAAAAGGTCAAGGCCCAAATAAGGTAAAGGCCAAAAAAGGTCAGGTCAGGTAAAAATTGGGCTCAAAAAGGTCAAGCCCAAAAGGTCAAGCCCCAAAAAAGGTCAAGGGCAGGTAAAAATTGGGCTCGAAAGTCCAAGGTAAAGGTAATCAGCGTTGGTCAATTTTGATCCAGCGGTGTCCGTTTCCCTTCCTACTATCTATATATATACGTATCTATATTATATATATCATATTATATATTATATATATATACTATAATATATATAATATATATATCTATATATTATATATTATATATATATATATATATAATATATTATATATTATATATATTATATTATATATAGTATTATATATTTTATATATACTAATAATATATATACTAATATAATATATATACTATTCCGGCACCGGAATCCAATTTTTTTAACCGGGACCTAGATTTTATATACATGATATATAATATATACTATATATAATATATAATATATATATATATATATATATCATAGTATATATAATATATATACTATATAATATAGTATATATATAATATTATATATATATATATATTATATTATAATATATATATATATTACGTATATATTATATATATGTATATATATATATATATTAATATATATATTATATATATATATAATATATATATATTATATATTTATATCTATATATATATAAATAATTACACACAAAATAAATAATAAAAATATATATAATATAAATAATATAACTATACTAATAAATATATAATGGACATGATTTATAAAAGTGGTTTGACTCCGTTAAAAATTAAGGAGTCTATAGATTAATTTTAGGTTAGTTGTTTAGGTTAGCGGTTAGGTATAATAGGTTATTAGTTCCAGCAGACTATAGGTTACGAGTTAGGTTAGTTTAACCCAAAAATTAATGTTTTACCTAAAAAGTTTGAAAATCACGATTACATTTCCTTATTGATAAATTACGCTAATGCACTATGGGTACAAACAACACCTATCGACCCTCAGGATATATATATATCTATATATATATAATATATCATATATATATATATATAATATATAATATATATTAATATACTATTATATATATCTATATTAATATATATATCGTATATATAACTATATAATATTCTTATATATATATTTATATATAGTATATATATATATAATAATCTATATATTAATATATATAATATATATTATATATATATATATTTATTATATTAATAATATATATATATATATATTATATATATTTATATTTATATATATGTATAATATAATATACTATATATTATATATATATATAAATATGATATATTAATAATATATATATATTATATATATATATATTTATATATATAATATATATATCAGGGGGCGTATATAGCGGTAGGCGGATAGGTAGCTCCTACCCAATATTTTTTAGGTTTAAATAATTGAAGATAAATTGTAAAAGTATACTAAAATTATTAAATTTACTAATAAAAGTTAAAAAAAGAGCTATTTTTGGCATCAGTAAATTAAAAGAAAACCAACCACCAATATAATCGCTATAATAATATTGAATTTCATTTTAGAAATTCCTCGCTCCTACTCTGATTCTGAGAGTAAATTCTCTTGCACCGGAGACGAATGACGTCTTTTTACATCAACTTATAGGGCGGGGCTAAGTCCCTGTCCTACTATAGATCGAAAATTATATGAAAACTTCTTCGTCTCTTCCCGTAAATATGTAAAAAGTGGCGTGTGGCAGTTTGTTTGAAATTTTTGTATCGGATATGTTGATTGTTTCTGAATATTGAATATTGATTTAATATTCTTTATTAAGTGGTTATTTTAGCATTATAGTAATAAATAATTGAAAATGCATAATGGAGTAAGTGTAATTTTATATTAAAGAAAAGACGCTTTAAATGCTTATCTATAAAGACCACATCTTTATTTTAAAAAAAATGATTAGGCCTAAGGAAATTACTCAAATGGAATGTGATTTAAAATTAGGTATTTGGTAAATATATGTAAACAAGTCTTTTCATACAATAAATAGGTACGTATTAATTATAAAATATTTTTTTTGTTACTATTATATATATTATATATATATTATATATATAATATCTATATATATATATATATATATAATATATATATATATATCGTATATTATTAATTACAACGCTGGCTACCAAGTGTAGTTAGTTGGTTGATACAATATCAATCCTCCATAATATATATATATATTTATATATATATAATATATATATATATATATATATATTAATATATATATAGTATATATATAATAAATATATATTATATATATATTATATATATATTTATATGATATAAAAATTATATATTCTAATATTGTTTTATATTATTTTATTATTATTATTATTATATTTTATTATTAATTATTATTATTATCATTATTATATTATTATATTACATTATGATTAATTATTATTATTTTTATTAATTTATTTCTTTTTTTATTATTATTATTATTATTATAATCATAAGGCTATTATTTTTTATTCTCATAATATTATTATATAATTCTTATTATATTATTATTATCTATTATTATTATGTATTATTATTATTATTATTATTTTATTGATATTATTATTATTTTATTTATTATTTTATTGTTACTAGAATTCTATTAGTGTTAGTAAATTGTTATTTTTGATTATTATTATTATTATTATTATTATTCATTATATATTCTTATTTATTATTTTTTTATTATTTTATTATTATTTTTACTATTATTATTATTAATTCGTTATTATTATTATTATTAATTATTATTATTATTAATTAATTATTATTATGTATATTATTATTATTGTTACTTATTATTATTATTATATATCTATTATATTATTATATTATTATTATTTATGTATTATTATTATCTATTATCTTATTATTTATTATTATATTATTTATTATTATTATTAAATTATTGTATTGTTATTATTTTAATTATTTATATTATTACTAACGAATTTTATTATTATTATATTATCATTATTATTATTATTATTATTATTATTTATTTTATTATTATTAATTATTATTATTTGTATTATTATTATGTAATTATTATTTTATTGTATTATTATTATTATTTTAATATTATATTATTAATATGATTATTATTATTTTATTATTAATTATTATTATTTACTTATTATTATTATTATTTATTATTATTATTATTATTATATTATTTATTATTATTATTATATATTACTTATTACTATTATTATTATGTATTATTTCAAAGATGTCTCAATCAGCTGGATTAACCTTATTGATGCCTGGAACGCACTTATATAGTGCTGATCATCGATATTCTTAGTTTAATTGTATTGCCTGGTACAGATTGTGAGAAAGTTTTGGTTACTATTCAGATATTTTATGATAACGATGTAGTAATGGGATGCATCAAGTTACATCAAAGGATTAGATTATTTTATTCTTTGGGGTATTGGTATAACGATGGTGATGTACAGAGCAATAAACTACGTACCAAAAACTTGAATAACCTTTGTCAGTGGAAGAGATGATTTGAAAAAGTGATTTAATGATTTACTGATTGCCGACCTCATTTTGTTGGGTATAATTGTTGATGACACATTATACACTAAGTGTATAATTTTTCATCAAACCATTACAGAAAATAATTTGAAGTGGATAAAAGATATAATGAAAGATGCATTAAAGAAATGAGTGACTCAGAGAATGTTGACAGTCATCAAACTCGACGTCATACAAATTCTTTTCCAATATAGGAACGGAGAAAACTTCCAATATCTAATTAAATGATCAATTAATTGATCAAAGTCAATCGATCAGCAGACTGATTTTAAGTTATTCTCATATTGAATAAAGACTTAAATGAGTCAAAGGAGATTTTACTCTCCATCAGCAGGATTCGAAACACTGGACTCCGCGTCGCTGAGTTAACAATAACCGGTCGCCTTATCCACTAGGCCATCCACGTGAAAGTGAAAAGTAAACCAAAAAGAAAGAAATATAAAAAAGAAACACAATACTAACAGAAAATTTTATGAAAGAATAGGAAAGTTATCTAGAAGAAAAATAAATTTCTCCAAGGATACAGAAGAGAAAGTTTTGGAGTGTTAAAGTAGTACTAGAAGTGGTGATGTAGTTAAAAAGATAAGTTTTCATGCATAACTTCTATGCATAAGACTGTTTTGTTTCTGCTCCATGCCTACATTCAGGGAGGAAGTCTTTTTGAGGCAGAAAAGAGAAGATTCTTCAAAGCATTTGATTGAAGCTCGAACTTGATTTCTCAACATCGTAATATTCCAGCATTCAATTAACTTTACATTCAAAATTAAAATAGTTAGGAAAATAGAGGAAAATTAGTTTTTTTCAATGTTTATTTTATAATGTTAAAAAAAGATATTGAAATATATATATATATGATTATATAAAGACAGGTTATATTATATATATAGTAGTATAATATATATAATATATATATACTATATATATATATTAATAAATATATATATATATATACTATATATTATAATTATATTATATATAATATATATATATATTATATATATATATTATATATATATAATATAATATCTATTATATATATATATACATATATATATATATATAATAATATTATAAATAAATATATTATATATGTATATATATTATATATATATTATAATATTATAATATTATATATATATATATATTATATATATATTAATATATATATCATGTATATATACTATATATTATATATAATATAATATACTCATATATATATTAATATATAATTATAATATATATATTAATTATATTATATATTATATATTATATATATATATATACTTATAATATATATATATTATAATAAAATATTAATATGATATATATATATATATATAATTTAATATTAATATATACTACTATATAATATATATATAAATTATTATATATATAATCTATATATATGATTATAGTTATATATATATATATATATATATATATTATTTCGGGAATTAGAGGAAAATTGGTCATCAATTTAAATATTTTTTCTAGTTAATAAATAATATTGATTAAAATTATATTGAGTAGCTTTATTTTAATTATAAATATTATATATATTATTATATATATATATATATATATAATATATATATATTATATATATATATATTAATTATATATATATATATATATATATATATAACTATTATATTATATATATATAATATATAGATATATATATTATATATAAAGTGGCAGGTGTATTGGGAGTTATCTCTTTTTCTTATTCCTCCACTTCATAAGTAGTAGTTGATGGTAATTCTTTGATAGTTCCTTCTATTAGGTTTTTTTTTTCCGCGGCGTTATATACGTAGGAGCTAAATATAGACATATTCGGGATTTCACCTTCCCCTGTTGAAGCCGTCCTTTTCACCACGAGAACGCTAATGTATTACGTTTTGGTACGTCGAGGCTATGTGAACCATCACACACGTTGTTATAACGCCTTTTAATGTTAAGTCTCTTTATAGTAAGGTGTTAAAAACAGCTTTAGTTTTTGGTTATTTTATTAAATTTACATTCAGAATATATTTAACAAATCGATGCCTTGTTATCAAGTACATTAATTTCTAATACATATTAATTTTTCTCGCTGACCTGCAACCGAGTTAAGTTTTTATCTGAGTAGAGAGAGAGAGAGAGAGAGAGAGAGAGAGAGAGAGAGAGAGAGAGAGAGAGAGAGAGAGAGAGAGAGAGAGAGGCTGAAAAACTATTATATTTACTGTGAAAATTTTAAATATTTTATTTCAACTATTCATTATGTTATTAAATGCAGCTCTTTAAATCTTTAAATATATGAAATAGTTTTCCTCCTTCAAAGGACGGAGGTTGGGGAAGGAGATTTGTGGAATGTATGTAAGAGCACTATGGCCTCGTCCATCATTGTAGAAACATTGGAAATAAAATGTATTGTATTCCATCATTTTTTTTTTTATGGTTGCAAACTTATCACATAAACAAATATTCCTAGTACAAAAAAATGGCATTTTGAATATTCGCATTCTCGAATATTAAAAAAAAGTATCCGCATTTGCTAATATTAAAATATATATTTGCATTCACATTCGCATTCTCTAATGTTAAATTGAATTATTAGCATAACATTCGCACTAAAGAATATTTGAAAATATGTATCCTGTCTGCATATATATAATATTATATATATATTATAATTATTCTAATAGCAACAAATTAATATATATATATATATATTATATATATATAATATAATATATATATAATATATTATATATATTATATATATATATATATATATAATATTAAATTTATTTTCTTTGCAAACAAAGTTAGTTCTGGTCAACAATTAGTATTAAAAAATGCCCCCCCCCCCCCCCCAAAAAAAAGGAGCTCACACCAAGAAAAAATTCACATCACGTTTTAGAACATCATATAGATTAGAATTTATTTTTCATTTTTAATTAATTTTTCTTTATTAATTGTTTTGTTTTGAATTAATATAACTTTTAGAAGATGAAAATCGTATTTTTGAAAGGAATTTATTTCTTCATGATGTGTTTTAATTTTAATGGCGAATTAAGACAAAGTAAAAAAAGTTATCTCCCATATAAATCACACACATAATAAAATCTCTCTTCTCTTCTCTCTTTTCCTTTCTCCTCTCTTCTTCCTACTCCCTCTCTCTCTTTTCTCTCTATATATATATAATTATATATATAGTATATATTATATATATATACTATAATAATATGTATATATATATATATATATTATACTTTAATATATATATTATATATATATATATATATATATATAATATATATATTCTCACCGCTGGTAAGATTGCAGAAGAATGCAAATTTTCGTCAGACATTGAAGGAAATGCAGAGGCAAGGTCAATTTTAAATATAGTATATATTAATATTTTCCATAATATTTTGAATTTACAATAATACTATATATATATATATATTAATATTATATATAGAATATAAGTACTAAGTTATATCTATATTTATATTATATCTATATATATATATAATATATACATATAATAGTAGTATATATTTATATATATCATTATATATATCATATTATATATATACTATATATATATATAATATATAATAATATATATTATATATATATATATATATATTTATATAATTTAATATATTATAATATATTATAATAATATAATATAAATAATATATATATATATATTAATATATATATTATATATATATATTATTATATATAATATTATATAATATATAATTTATATATATATATATATATATATTCTATATATATATATAATATATATATATATATTATATATTATATATAATCATATATAATATATATATATATATATAGGATTTACGAGAAGTGATTCCTCACGTAAAAATGGATGGCGTCTGAGCAAAATGAAACCCTGACACTTGCAAAACTATATAATGGCTCTGACCAGCAACTGTTGTGACATGCGCGGAGACGACAAACCTTACAAGTGCGTCAGACTACAAGAAAAAATATATTACTATATATAATATATATAATATTATATAAGTATAATATATATATATATATATATATATATCTATACTATATATATTTTATATATTATATATATATTTGTGTTTGGGTGGTGTCCTTGTGTGCATTGGAGTGTTTGTGTGTGTGTGGATAGATTGATGAGGAGAATTAACCTGGTTGAATTAAGCATGTTCCTCCATAACGTGAAATTTTATTTACATAGCAAGAAAGGATTAGAGCATTACTTGTCCACTAGATCAGCGATCTCCAAACTTTTTTGATCGCTTACCCCTAAGACGAATTAAGTTATAAGTTTGGTACCCCCTATGACCTATATATTAATATAATATAATATAATATAATATAATATAATATAATATAATATAATATCAGACACAGCGAACAATGAAAGACCATCGCACTCACGTGGTACAGGATCATACACTCGCAAGTGGTTGTGAGCATACTTCTTTGTCGTACCCCCAAGTATCACTTTGCGTACCCCACTTTGGAGACCACTGCACTAGATAGATAGCACTACTTGACTCGGCAATTTATGTAATATTTATAATAGGATAGCAATCTGTAGATGTAGTTAGTCTTTCCAGAAACAACAAGTGTCTCTTATCGTCTTTCTACTTTATATATACTATTACGTATTCTTAATATTATATTTATATATATATAGTAATATATATATATATAATATATATATATATTATATATATATCTATATATTATATATATATATATATATATAATATAATATCATAATAACCCTGATCAGAAATTGTGCAGTCCCTATGATATTTTGACTTGAGAATGGTCCTACAAGAGTTAATCTGTTACTGATTTTAAACTATTCATAATTTTCATGCCGATTTGCATCAAATAAAAAGCAAAATACAGTTATTTCCGGCACGAACTCTAAAGCATCCATTTATGGTAATAGTAAGCTAAATATTTAGACAATCTATTGGTTTGTTTTGTATTTTAATTTGAAGAAAAACTATGGTATCTGCCATCTTATAAGATCTCTTACAATTTTTGTCGAATTGACTTGGAACTTTTTATCTAAAAAATTATAGCAGATATTTAATATTTGAAGCCAAAATCCCAAAGGACATCAATTCTCAACACCCTATGACAAATGATTTGGTAAATGTGGTTTTTGCATGTTTTTCCATTGTGCATCAAAAATGTTGAAGTTTCAGAATTTGCATATTTGGGAAAGATAACTTTTTTATTAAATAATTTTTTGACATAGTCAAGGCCGTTTTGCCTCTGGGATAGGGTTGGGTTGGCTGGAGCTCCGGACCATAGAGCTGACTCTGAGGGTCGGAGCTGGAGCGCAGCCTCCGTAATTTTTCTTTTAACTCAAAATAGCCAGAACCTGAGGTTACGGAAATTTTCCGGAGTCAGGAGCAGTGGTTCTTCAGACCTCTGACGCTTTAGAGCCCAGAGCTCTCAATGCATGTTCATTGGAGTCCCTCCGAAGACCCAAATATACTCATGAATGAACGTTATAATCGGTCCAAAATGTAAATTATGAGAATTAATAAAACCAGAATAATGTATAAGTTAGCAGATATTGGTGAACGCTCCATCCTGAACTAATAATAAATAAACTTATCTCTGGACTCTTATATCTTCACATGGGAGACCGTATAAGTGAATCTCCTCTAGTCTGAAATAAGGATGAGTGAAAAAATCTTGGAGTAATATTGGTAGAATAAAATTTTCGACATAAAAATATCAAGTTTCCCATGTAAGTTTTCACTTACGTAAAGGTAAACAAGTTTTTAATCTGTTTGTACTACTGCAAAGACAAATGCACTAACGAAATTTAGGCCCTCATCTCGTGACACACAAAGATATATGGACAGAGGTATGCTTGGAATATCACGCAGGGATAGAATATAGAACATTTGAATAAGGTCTATAAGCAACAATAGCATTTATGTATTATTAATTATTATTATTATTATTATTCTTATATTATTATTATATTATTATTATTATCTATTATTAATATTATCATTCATTTCATTATCATTATTATTATTCATTATTATTTTTATATTATTATTATTTATTATTATTATTATTATTTTATTATTTTTTATTATTATTATTATTATTATTATTATTCAATATTATCCATTATCATTATCCATTACATTACCATATTTTGTTATTATTATTCTTATTATTATTATTATTATTATTATTATTATTAATTTATTATTATTTTATTATATTATTATTATTATTATTTATTTATTTTATTATATTAATTATTAATGACTTATAATATTCAGTTGAATAAGAACAGAAATGGAGTTGAGTAGATCTTTTAACTACAAGAAATGACGATAGATGGGCAACAAAGATATTTAATTGCATCCACGTAAGTAAGGAACTTCCCTCTCCAACTATATAAGCAGGATAGGTGAAATTAAAACTGGGAGGAGCAATGTTTCTCATAAATTGCAAAATGTAATTAGTTGTCAGACTTTCTGGGAAACATCTTCATTGTTCCGAATCCTCAGTATATTCTCGCTCCTGCCATTTCGCATTTCATGCTTTCACTTTCTTCTCATCGTCTCTACATTATTATTCTTCCATTGAGTACAGATTTGTTCATAACATTTTACACATCTCCTTTGCGTATTAACACATCATTATTCTGCAATGGACAGTATATGTTCAATATGTTCTCATCGCAGCTCCTCCCTTATGATATTGTTGATCATATGTCTCATTCTTGACTACCCCCCAACTATCACTCTCACACATTCAGTCTCGCAGGCATATACACCCGTTCTTGGTGTTAGCACCATGTTTCTTGCCATAAAGTTAAATATCATTCTAATATATAGACGAAAAGGTAAACAAAAGTCAAAGATCTGTTTGCAACTGAAGCAGTAGACAAATAAGATTATATATATATATATTATATATATATATTATATTAATTAATATATATATATTATATCTATATATATATTATATCATATATATAATATTATATATATAATATATATATATTATAATATATATAATAATTATATATATATGTAATAATATATATATATATATCATAATATATAATATATCTATATCTAACATATTATGGGATTATTTCTCTTTCATAAAAAAAATAGAAAAATATATATAATATATATATATATATATATATATAATATATATATATATTGGTGATTATTACAATTTTCATTTCCGCATCGCCCAAAATCATATTACTCTTTCAAGATATTAAAACCTCTTTTTTTCGTAGAAGTGTTGAAATTTTTTTGGTTCTTCAACCTCTCACTTTTTCTGGTCTTTTTTAAAAAATGACCAGCTCAAACTTGATTTTATCTTTTTTCCCCTCTTTATTGACGCATACTGCTTTCGTAACTTTAATTCTTGAATGATCAGCCCAATTACTTCTTCCCCTTCTTCAACCCATTTATGCCTACCAAATATTTGTTCTAGAAGTTAATTTTCATTACCAAGTTTTCGATTATATTCCAACAGAAAGATTAATTGAAACATCGTAAACTTTTCTAATTCTAACTCCTAATTGTAAGTGTAAATTGCTCGTAAGACGCTGAGTCCTTGACTTCTTTGACTTCTTTGACCTTCTTGGACGTTCTTGCTTCTTCTCTGATTCTTGGTCCTTTGCACTTTGATATTTGAGTAAATCTTTTGTTGTGGAGTTAGACATACCGAAAGCTTTAAATAGAGCCCAAAATAAAGCTTTGCTTTCTAAATTTCATATATCTACTCGACATCATCTTTCGTTCAGCTTTCATTTGCATCCCTCCACCAATACGTCACCCTCGCTGCACAAGGGTTTCCCTTCTTTCTCATGGATTTTGTGTGAATATTGGAAACCCCAGACATCAACGTTGAGGTGCCTCCTTATTTCCGGCCACCTCTCTTCTGTAGAACTCTTTGCCCTCATTTGTTTTTCCTGCCGTATTTAATCTCCCTCTTTTTAAATCCTCCATCTTCTGCCACCCCAGTGACTTATGTTAGGCTTGGAATGGGGTAGGTTTCCCCATTATTATTTTTTATTATTATTATTTTGTTTTACTGTTCTGCCTCTCCTTGAAAAGGGCTCTGCTCGTAAGTAATGGTCAGACGTAAAAGAAAAAAAAACTACCTTTTGTTCTTAATATTTTTGATTTTTCCCTTTTGCGTGACAATTCTTGAAAGTATCTTAAAACGTCATGTCTCTCTAACTTAACAAGCTTCTGATCGTTTGGTTGTTTCGAGACGTCTTAAGGACATCTCATCACTCATGTTGTTTGCTCCATAAATCTAAAGTGGTTCCACACACACATTTCATTAGCAAAGTTTGAAACAATATCCCTTCTTCCATTTACCCCGTTTCCTTCGTCTTTCACATTTTCAAACACAGTGTGTAGGGTTGTGTCGGATATTAATGGGAATAAGGTACTAGTCTTTCACCAACTTTCATGGAAACTGTGTAAGATTCTTACCTTTTTACAACATGGGTTACATATATATATATATATATATAT
>JABUQX010060387.1:40000-44854 GCA_015478945.1 Trachelipus rathkii
CATTTAAGGGGCAATAAAGTAAGGCTGGGCTTAATCCTTTCTACTATATGAGTCAGCTATCTACTGACTACTTGTTCTGGTTTCCGGCGCATAGTGACAGCACCATTAATAACCCAGTCAATCGGGTTAGAGAAGGTGGCTAATGAAGTAGTATCATAAATAGACTAGTATATAACTATATATATTCATATAAATAAGTAGATAGCATATCAATTAGTAACTATATAGTAGTAAGTAGATATATGTACTAGTTATATAGTATATAGTATGATATAAATCTATATAAGTAATATATATTATATGTAGTATAGTATATATATACGTATATATAATAGTATATAGTATGATATGATATATATAGATACGCGCATTAAGTGAGTAAGAACTCGTGCGCAATCAAAAGAAATCCATCCCTAGAATGCTTCATGGGACCCGGCGGACGGATCTCTCACTGTGCGTGAAATCGCCCCGCGCAGAAGGTCGCCCCTGGCGCGCAGGTGGGCAGCGCCGTGCCCGCCTGACCATCGACCTGGTGCCATTCTCACCTGTACTATAACTACTCTCGGCCCTGACAAACTCACATTTCTCTCTGCAAACATTCCTTTAACTGACTTGATCCACTTTTCTTTTCGGTCTCCCCAAGCCGGTCGGTTCCCAACAGCTACCTCACCACTATAACATCCGCTTAACCAGCCGACTATCATTCCATGCCTTTCCACATGACCAAACCATCTCAACATACTTTCATTTATTCTCTCGTTATCCCCTTTTCTTCACACAACACATCTCTCTAATACGTTCGTTCCTCATTTATTATCAATTCTTCTAACACCTAGTACGCCCCTAAGATTGTCCATCTGACACATTGAACTTTAGATCTATACTTCTTATTCGCAGACCAGGTAGTCTCAACTACTATAAACAATAACACTGGAACGAAGCATACCCTCATGCAAGACCGCTAAGCGCACTCCAGACTTAGTCCTTAATTACATATAGTATATATATATATATTATATGATATATATAATAGTATAATATATATATAATATTATATTATAGTATATATATATATGATATAGTAGCTATATATAAGTATATATAGTATATATATAGTATTATAGTATAATATAGTATATATATATATATAGAGTAGTACTATATATAATATAGTATATAAGTATATATATATATATATATACTAGTATATATATAATATATATACTATATATATATATATATATATTATATATATAGCCTAGATATATATATATATATTATATATATATATATATATATATATATATATTATTATTATAGAAAATTACTGACAATACTAAAAAACAATAATATACCTTTAAAAGATGAGCTGCATATAGCTGAAGGATGGCAGCAAGAGTTGGAGAGTCAGAGTGCTGAATGGAAGGTAGTAAATGAAGCATAGTTACCACAACTCCAGGATGAACAATTACTGGTTCAGAAGGTGTAGGTGCCAAATTTAGTCCTGAAGACGGTCGTTTAGTGCCACCTGGAGAGGAATCACTCAATCTTCCCTGAGGTTGAAACAAAATAATCAAAATTTACTGGTTAAGACAAAAAATAACTCGCTTCAAAATTATCCATTTTTGATTTTACATACTCCTACACCTACAAATTTTAAATTTGATTTTATTTATAGTGTTGTTTGTTTACCTTATTATTTGATTTTTGGTCCTAAATATCTATAACCTTATTCAACTTGTATTTGGCTTTTTACTAGCTCAAACCATTTATTAAGCAGTAATCCCATTTTTCCAATATATTTCCTTTTCTTTTGCATTTTAATTAAATCCATTAACTAAGGTATTTAAATTTCCCATAGCTTTCCCCTCTATGTAGCCACATAAACATTTAACATTCAAACGTAAAATATCTACTGAAATCAATATCAGTCAATTTTTAATTATTCACACTAGCACTGCTTTATATGCTACCTCAATTACTTACACTAACTTCGCTTTACTAACCTATTTAATTGAATTATATTTTTTGTTCATTATTTTTAGTTGATATATGCCAAATGCCTTATAATTTTGTCCCATACTACTTATCCTTTAATAAAAGACTATTATTATTAGAATTTACCATTATTATTATTTTGTAGTGCTTCATATACCTACATATGGATTCTCCTAATAATCTAGCAGATTATAGGGGTCATCCTAAGTCCACTTCACAACGACATTTTTTCCCCCCCCCCCAGACCCCTTTTGATTTGCAATGGAAAATTGGCCACACTACAATCTGTTGAGAAAATACTGAATGGCTTTTATGCACGTCTCTAGCCATCGGTTCGAAAATATGACCTTGAAACTTTGGTCAAAAGTCAATTTTGAGACGAGAAGTCCTAGTCATAAATACAATATCTCGCCTTCTTGGCACTTAGAAAGCATCTTAAAGACCATTAATAACTCTTGAATACGAACAACATTTATTTAGATGATTTTGGAACCTCCGGAGCGCTCAATAAAAATTGAACCCATTTTTGGTGACCTACCTTGAAAAAAAAACTCATTATTCGATTTTTTTCAAAGTTGCTCCAATTAATTTATTATATTATGTATATTTCATTTTTTAAGAATTAATTTAGTTTGGCTTGTGTATAAAATAAGCCAATTTATATAATTACAAATATCAGACATTTCACTTTTTGCCAATTTTATTCATTTCAATGTATAGTCCCAACTCAGTGATGGGGTAATTGCCCGGGCCACTTAAGAATGGCAAAGCCCTGGGCATTTTATATGCATTGTGTCCAATATTGGCATTTAGAGGCATATATCTTTATATATATATATAATATATTATATATATATATGATATATAATAATATATATATATATATATATATAATAATATATATATATATATATACATATATATATATATAAAGTAAATATAATAGTATAGTATATATATAATATATAATAGTAATATTAGTATAATTATTATAGGCTGGAAAGTTTTGTAGAAAGAAGGGTACTTTTGACGCGGCATTATAGGCCTGACATCGATATAACTTTAACTCCGTGAAAATCATTAAATTTAAAATTTTACCTTGCATAGGTGACATATAAATCCATATCTTATTTATCCTTATAATTGAAATAAATTTGTACATTATAAATGTTATTTACAGCATTAGTATATAAACATTATTTTAGACTAGTTAATTGTAGGATATTTATTAACATTACAGTACAGTACTGTGCACAGCTTAAATGAAACAAAAAAAAAGTTTTTATATGAAAAAAATATACAATGTATAAACCTTTATAAATTTGGATATTAATTATTTTTGATTTATTGAAATATTAATTCTTGAATCATATAAATTACAAATATCCAATTGCGCACAAAAATATTTCTTTCAAAGTGTAAATTGAAGTCTGAAGAGTGGAGATGAAGCGTTCCGAATCTGTAGATTGCATAGCTGCTTTTTTGAGGAAATACATCGTTCGCAATGACGTTTCCTTCTTAGCTCAGCTAAATATTCTTTCATATGATTGTAAATCATTTTTCAATTTCTCTTTTTAATTTTGAGACATTCCATTGAAGACTTGACATAATGAAAATTATTTAAAACGTTATTGTCAACGAAACACAGTTCACCTAGATTTAAAAATCCCAATCATTTACTTACCAGGCTATTTTTTTCATTCGTCATGCTTCAGTATCAGAAACGAATTAACAATTCAGCTCAACACTCATTTCGTCATCTCTCCTTATTGCCTCTCTATTCTATTCTTTTAAATTTCTTAAAATTTCTTCTAGTGGCCATCAAATCCATCACCACCACATCATGAGCAATTGTAACAATGTTTGCAACTTCATCTTCGCAGTGAAAATCATTGAAAAAAAAATAAACCGTAATCGCATTCACTCCATAAATTTTTTCAGCAAGCGTTAACCGAGTGTGGTTAATTTGATCAATTGCCTCCTTAGCATAATTTACACAGTCTGCAATATTTAAGGATTTATCCAGTTCATTGACGTTTGCCTTACGATCTCATCAAGTAAAATTACAAATCTGTGAATGTATCTTAGTAATAGCTTTGAAACATCGATTTCTACTCCTTGATCTAAACGCTTTAAGAATTCGAAGTATTGGCTGGAACAAAACAACTTCGACATTTTCATTGGCAGTTTTAAGCCCTTCTGAATGACGCCTCATTGCAAGTATAATACAACCCTTTAAATGCATTCCTTATTTCAAAGTAACTCTTGACTTCTGAAACAAAAACACTTATGAAACAGTCTTTAAATAAAATCAAACTGTGACCAAGCCTTTTTATTGGACTGCCAAAAGACTGGCAATAGATTTTTGTTTTTTCCCATCATAAAAAGTAGGTTTGCTGACTTATGAAGGAAGCCAGCTTTATTAAGTGCCAGCTGCCATGGCAGCAAATATAATATTGTCATGCGATCCCTTTCTGCTTGAAACTGGGCCTCGCTTTTATTTTTTAGGAAAACATCATTCCTCCTGACTAAACGCTTGAGAAATTTGAATATTGGCTGAAACATAATACAACATGCGACATTTTCAATTGCAGTTTAAGCCCTTCTGGATCGACCGCCCATCATTGTCAAGTATTAACAACCCTTAAATGCATTTCCTTTATTCAAGGTAATCTTGACTTCTGAAACAAAACGCTTATGAAACCAGAATTTAAATAAATCAACTGTGACCCAAGCCTTTTTATTGAACTGCCAGAAGAAGGCAATAATTTTGTTTTTTTCAAGAATTGTGGTTTGCTGACTTGTGAAGGAAGCCAGGCTTTATTAAGGCCATGCTGCATTGCAGCCAAATAATAT
>JABUQX010060388.1:0-10000 GCA_015478945.1 Trachelipus rathkii
CAAATTACTTCGTTCGGTTCAATTGGGTGTTTAACCGTTTTCGCATTTACATCGTGAAACGCTTTCGCGTTTTCGTGCGCCGCTTCAGTCACGTTATCGAACAAAATAAAGAACGGCGTGCGAGAACAGTTTACCATTTTTTTCTAATATATTTCTATAACTTGTTTAATTGCATGTTTTGTTGTTTATTGAAATGATGGAAAATAAAATAAATTATATAATAATATAAGTTTGGTTACGTTAAGTAAGGTTATTTTAAGTTACGTTAGGTGTATGGAATTTAAACTTTTTTTTTTAATACTTTTTAAAAGGTGAAACTCTTTTATTACAATATAGTTTTATTTTGACTCACTACAGTTTCATTTTGATTTTTTTCAAATGTGTTCGAATCCATGCAATCGATATGCATATGCAGGTGGACAGATAGCCTTCATGATACATATATAGATATATATATAGATATATATATCTATATATATATAACTTAATAATATATATATATATATATATATATATATATATATATATATATACAGTGGCGGCTCGTCCATAGGCACTGCGGAACTGCAGCCCCCCCAAAAATTTCAGAACTAAGCCACAACTACTAAACAGTATTTGTTATTTCCTTGTAACTCTCTCTTTCTCTCTCTCTCTCTCTCTCTCTCTCTCTCTCTCTCTCTCTCTCTCTCTCTCTCTTATATATATATATATATATATATATATATATATATATATATATATATATATATATATATATATATATATATATATATATATATATATATATATATATTTAACTATATATATATATAAAAATTTTCTATCGAACAATTTATTCCATAGAAAATACAGTAATGGGAACTTCAAAAATTCTTTGTTCCCAAAAATAGCTCTATACCGTATATTTTTACTTATGTAATCCAAGCGAGATGTGTCACCGTGATTGTAGCTTAATAAAGGTAAGCTGGAACAAAAAGTGAATTTGTTCTTGCCTGATATTTTTTCCTTTTTTGAACTTCACATTTATCCTCTTTAAGTTTCGATCATTTTTGTAATTTTATATGATCGTTTTTAAAAACATTTCATTCTAATAAATTTAAATTATATATATATATATATATATATATATATATATATATATATATATATATATATATATATATATATATATATACTATATGCTATATATATATATATATATATATATGTAACATATATATATATATATCAACCAATAATAATATAATATATATATATATATATATATATATATATATATATATATATATATATATATATATATATATAACAGCTATATGTATATGTAGCTATATAATATATATATATATCACATATATATATATATATATATGTAACTCCTTCTTATCTGCTAACCAACCAACCAATAGTAACATGTATATATATATATATATAATAATAATAATAATAATAATATATGTATATATATATATATATATATGTAATCTATAATAGTAAATATATGTATAATAATAATAACATATATATATATATATATGTATATATATATATGTATATATATATATATATATATATATATGCATATATATATATAACTATTAACTATATATATATATATATATGTATAACCTTAACCATATATATATATATGTAACCAATAGCCTTAATATACATGTATGTAACGCTGTAGCATATGGCAATAACCAACAACGTAACATATATAAAAGCTGCTGTAACCAACAACCAACCAGCAGTATATGTAACTATGTATATATGTATAACCAATAATATATATATATGTATATATGTATGGTCAGCCTCTAGAAGAACTATAATCAATCCATATCTCAAAAACTACAACAGCTACCGAGAAAGAAAGGGAATACATTGCTGCCCAGCGGAAGTCGATTTTAGAGCGGAAAATGTAAAAAAAAAAAAAATAAAAAAAAAAAAAAAATATAAATAAATAAATAAATAAATAAAAAAATACATAAAATTAAAAGGAATACATTTTTGGAATCCTGATAAAATTTTAGTTAGGAAAATGTAAAAAAAAAAAAATAAATAAATAAAAAAAAATTATTGTTAATAATTATAGTAATATGATTAGAGAGCATATTTAGAGACCTTTTATTGGTTACTCGTTAAAATAAATAGACTTTCTATTAAATTTTGTTTTGTTTTTTAACTAAGGAATACCCCAAGGGTATACCGCACCGATGGCAGGAGTCGGGGTCTCTCGGCCTTCCGGGGAACTACGGGGTAGGACTAATTCCCCCCTCCGGGGAGGGTCTCCGGAACCCCCGCTCTTTGGTATTTGGGTGTCGCGGGGGTTCCTCCGCCCCGCCCCTACGGGGTATGCCTGTGTTCCCCGTCGGCTCGAGCCTACATTGCCGTGTAATACCTTTACAAATAATATATATATATATATATATATATATATATATATATATATATATATATATATATATATATATATATATATATATATATATATATATATATATATATATTCTACCCCTCGCTCCCCCCCCCAAAAAAAAATAGCCAATTTTTGTTTTTTTTACATTTTCCTTACTAAAATTTTACAAGGATTCCAAAAATGTATTCCTTTTCCCTGTATCTATTGTAGTTTTTGAGATATGTTTTTTTTTATATATACATTTTCCGCACTAAAATTTTACCAGGATTTCAACAATGTATTCCTTTTCCCTGTAGCTATTGTAGTTTTTTGAGATATGGATTGTGGCTCTTCTAGAGGTTGGCCTATATATATATATATATATATATATATATATATATATATATATACTATATATATATATATATATATATATATATATATATATATATATATATATATATATATATATATATATATATATATATATATATATATATAAAAGCAGCACCTCTTGCCGGGAAACACGAGCCGCCCTTGTATATATATATATATAGCAGCATAATATATATATATATATGTACATATATATATAATGTAATTGAAAATAGCAACATATATATATATATATATATATATATATATATATAATATATATATATATATATATATATATATATATATATATATATATATATATATATATATATATGTGTGTGTGTGTGTGTATGTGTGGGTGTGAGCTACGGTTGGTATATGTATCAAGGGGGGGTGTGTGTGTGTAGGTGTGGTGTGTGTGTAGGTGTGTGTGTAGGTGTGTGTGTAGAGGGTGTATGTGTGTGTGTGTGTGTGTGTGTGTGTGTGTGTGTGTGTGTGTGTGTGTGTGAAGTGCTTGAAAAAAGTGTAAATAATTATAAATAAGATATCTGCGAAGAACCTTTATAAATTTTTGTTTTTTCTGGTTGAAAAACACCAGATGGTCAACAAAATTCACCAGAAAAAAAAATCAAAGTTTGAAAGCGAGTCAAAGGTTGTGGGGGGAACATAGAAGAATGAGCATAGAGCCTAAGTCTGGGGTCAGAGAGAGAGAGAGAGAGAGAGAGAGAGAGAGAGAGAGAGAGAGAGAGAGAGAGAGAGAGAGAGAGAGAGAGAGAGAGAGAGAGAGAGAGAGAGAGAGAGAGAGAGAAGGCATGATACTGTGTCGAAAGGTGAGTTACTCGAACTCTCCTCAATGGAGGTGTTATGGAACTGGAGAGTTCAGAAGAACTATTATCGTCCGTTACAATAGGTTTTAATAAAAGAAAAAATTGTTTTCGCCCGGATCTGACTCCGTCTCAACCCAAAAGAAATAAAAATATGATTTCTGTAAGGAATGCTTGATTGGTGGTGGTCTTTCTATTCGAAGTTAGTACCAAATGGTCGACAGGGAAAATGACCGACAGGGAAAATGGTCGACATTTGAAAAAAAAAAATCTGGTTAGTTAGAGTTTCTTTAACGAATCCAACAAAAATTAACCTAACCTAACCTAACCTAACCTAACGTGTCGACCATTTCGGCTAGTCTAGTCCCCCTTTCGATTCTCTTCGACTCTCAACTCTCTTTCCTTCGGAATTTTTGTGAATACTCATTCTTACATACATTCTTCTGGTAAAGTCTGGAACTCTTCATTTATTCTTTCTTGTCCTCCCACTCTCTTTGATTTACTTACATTCGCCCTGCATCGGGACATGTTGGCGATATATATATATATATATATATATATATATATATATATATATATATATATATATATATATATATATATATATATATATATATATATATATATAATGACATAGCCGCCATCTTTGGGACGTTTTGGAAATTAAAAGTTGCCCCAATTTTTTTACACTATATTTTTTGCATCTTCTAATGGTAAGCACTGATTCAAGTTCTAGTGATAAGAACTGGGAAAATAAATATGATTCCGACTCCGGCTCCAGCTTCAGCTCAGTAAAAGCCTCTGATTTCTCCGAATATCACTCCTGAGTTCTCGATTTAGAAGTGATTGGCATATAACTCGATACATATCCACTAAAATCATATTTTACTTTTAATAACGGATCTTACCGTGGCTTAACGGCTGTGCAACTAAGTTGCGAGGTTTAGGGTCAGGGTACGATCCCTTGTCAAGATCCTAGGTAGCAATTACCTAGAAAATAGTTCCCCTCATTGAATAGGGGGCTATTCCCATGAGAGAAGTGTGAACTCAAAAAAACAAAAAACAAAAAACAAAGAAGAAAAAACAAATCTTTAACAATGAAATAATTAATTTTGAGGTAGTTTGAAAAAACTTACTGTGTTTGCGAGGCCCAGAACAACGTGTGCGTTTCCCTCACCGATGAACTCTAAATCAGTTTCTGATGTCAAGTTCAGAAAATTTGGCTTCATTATCTTTCAACTGTCAAACTGTAAAAAAAAAAAAATTAATCAAATTATAAACATCTGCAACATTATTATTATTATTATTATTATTATTATTATTATTATTATTATTATTATTATTATTATTATTATTATTATTATTATTATTATTATTAGGAGGAGGAGGAGGAGGAGGAGAAGGAGGAGGAGGAGGAGGAAAATTGTGTGGCTAATTTTAGTATCCTAATCTACAGGGTTTCACCCCATTGGTAGCATGAAACTGTCATTATTTGACTCATGGTAAATATGACATTCTAATAAAAGAATTTTATAATAGAAGAACCGTCCAGATTCTGTTTATGTGATAAGGTGTGTAGACGCTAGGCAAAATGGACTTGAAAAGTTTCCTAGATTTTTTATTTTAGATCAGGTGTTGACTTTTTAGGAGCTGCAACACTTGCATCTAGTTAGGAGTGGGCAAAGTTTACCATAATAGGGTAAACATTGGAGTGGGTTAGATGGGAGATTTAAAATCCCAATCGTAAAAAAAATCCCTTTTTAAGTCTTTGTATTTCGTTTAGCAAAAGTACTAAGACAGTTTTCGTTTTTGTCAATTGTTCTTACGCTCGATGAGAAATGCTTACAAAGTTTTAACACAAATTTCTTGCATAAACGACCGCGACTTCTCATAAAAGTTACTTTTGTTTACAAACTATTGGAATCCGCTGTTGTGATCGAGCACGTGGGTTTGGAATAAACAGAAATAAAAAAAATAAATAGTTTATATTACAAATAACTGATCAACTGTTGTGATGGAGTTTATCGATTTGGAAGAAATTAGATTTAAAGCCGATTTCATTGAATGAAACATTCATTAATTCAAACGGGCCTACCACGCCGCCTTCTTGATTGTTTACACTTTTTCGTAACGAGCTAAATTCAGCAAGCACTGGAAAAAGCAACCTTACAGAATTAAGGAAATTTCTTACGTTTGGTAAGCATCTCTTACGATTTTGCGATAAGTTTGACAAAAACGAACAAAAAACTCGAGCATCTTTTACGTAAAAAACGAAAACGGCTTAAGTTCGAGGTTATGCAAAAGAAAGAGAGAGAAAAATTCGTAGGCGTCCCGCACTTGCACTTACCTAAGGTTTGGCCGACACACCAGTGAGGTGTGGCACACAATTTCATCGCTCTAGTGCGGTTCTTGGTCAAATACAAATACATTAATTTCCCCATTTGGATTAAAAGCAATATATACTCAGAATGTTTTATTAACATAAGACTTTGTATGTGAAAATACTTTTGTATCAAATTGAACATACATAAAATTAAATATTTCCATTTTGTGTTAAATTTCATGTTCATTAATTAAATTGGTATAAAAATCGGAATGCAGCAAAAATTGGTTTAAGCAATCGTCAAATTGTCATAAACTGCCAATTTAGACGCTGAAAAGAGACATAAATATATTAAAATTGGGTAATAGGTAATAAACTACTCATTCTGAACGATACTCATTCTCTAAGTTAACGACCGTTGGCTTCATCTTACGTTATTTTTAAATACAACTAAAAATATAACTAGCAGCAGTTATGTTGAATATTAAAGAACACGCACAACTACACACACACACACACACACACACACACACACACACACACACACACACACACACACACACACACACACACACACACACACACACACACACACACTAAAACTAGTAAAACCAGTTCCTAAAAAAACTAACATAAGGAAAACTACGCTCAAAAACTGCAAATAGATATCTCTTTTATATATCTATATAATAATTTCCTATAATTTCAAATTGCAGACGCGTCAGTGAGGGGCCTATCATCATCGCCATCTCCCAACTGTTTTTAGTATAATAATAAAATTGATTGATTTAAATACGCGGAACAACCGCATTCTCTTTATTGCTAATTATGGCTTCTCAAAAATGCTTGAATGATAATTCTACTATATAGCATAAAATCTACATATATACCTATGCGCGCACACATACACACATATTATATATATATATATATATATATATATATATATATATATATATATATATATATATATATACTTTATATATATATATATATATATATATATATATATATATATAGATAATTGTGTTTAAAACTACAACTCATTTCTCAAAAACTACAATAGATACAGGGAAAAGGAATACATTGTTGAAATCCTGGTAACATTTTAGTGCGGAAAAAAAATAAAAAATTATATCTCAAAAACTACAATAGCTACAGCGAAAAGAAATACATTTTGGAATCCTTGTAAAAATTTTCCATAGAAAATGTAAAAAATAAAATAAAATAAAAAATTATTGTAATTATTGTAATATAATTTAGAGCCTATTTGAGACCTTTTATTGTTTACTTGTTAAAAAAAATTACCTTTTTCTATTAAATTTTTTTTTATAAAAAGTACCCAAGGGTATACCGCATCGATGGCAGGAGTCGGGGTCTCGGCCTTCCGAGGAACTACGGGTTAGTTCCCCCCCTCCGGGGAGGGTCTCCAGAACCCCGCTCTTTGGTATTTGGTGTCGCGGGGGTTTCCTCCGCCCATTCCCTACGGGGTAGCCGGCTTACTTGGGTTCGAGCCCCCTTCATTGCCGTTTAATACCTTTTACAAATAATATATATATATATATACTTTGTCCCCTCTTCCTAAAAAAAAAAAAATTGCCAATATTTATTTTATTTAATTTTTATTTTTTTTTTACATTTTCCTAACTAAAATTTTACAAGGATTCCAAAAATGTATTCCTTTTCGCTGTAGCTATTGTAGTTTTTGAGATATTATTTTTTTTTTTTTATTTTCCGCAATAAAATTTTGCCAGGATTCCAACAATGTATTCCTTTTCCCTGTAGCTATTGTAGTTTTTGAGATATGGATCGATGATAGTTGTGTTTTTAAACCAAATATCACCATATATATATATATATATATATATATATATATATATATAGCTAAATATATGTAAATATAACATACCATATCTACCTATCTCTCTCTCTTTCTCTACGTATATATATATATAGATATATATATATATATATATATATATATATATATATATATATATGTGTGTGTGTGTGTGTGTGTGTGTGTGTGTGTGTGTGTGTGTGTGTGTGTGTGTGTGTAGGTGTGTGTGTGCGTGCAGGTGCCTGCATGTTCCGGAAGAATTGTTACGTACGTTCTAAGTCGATTCAGCCGGCAGTTTCCCTATTCTAAATTGCATTGGCTAATTTACTTGATAAATTTAGCAGTCTGAAATTTTTTTATTTTGTAGATAAAGAAAACATGGCCGATAAAGTTATGCAGTAAGGATAGCTAGACTTTATAACATAGGAAGTTAAAAGTACATTTGAGCGGTAAAATAGAAAGAAGTCTTAAAAGCCACACATCAGAAGCATACAAAAATGTTTCATATGTATGGGTGACGTAAGGCATGTTTTTGGGATTTTACTTATGTGTGTGTGTATGTGTGTGTGAGAGAGAGAGAGAGGGTGTGTGTGTTTGTGTGTGTGTGTGTGTGCTTGTGTGTGTAGGTGTGCTTGTGTGTGTGTTATAATACTTATTTATTCAAGCAGTCATTTTATAATTTATTAGTTTAGCTTTAAAATGAAATGTTGATCCAACGGTATTGTGAGTCTCAAGGCAAGGGACCAGGGTTCGAAGCTTAGACCTGATCCTAGGTAGCAATTACCTCGAGTAGTTCCCCTCTTTTAGTTGGGCAATGCCCGTCAGGTGCCAACTTTATTTTTAAAAATCTACACGGCGATTCAATGAGAAAATCTTATTGCCAGAGGTTTCCTTTTTTTGTTGTTGAAACAATATTTTATTATTTTTCCAGCACTCGCGGGTCGGGGTACGGGGGGAGAGTAGCCCCGGGGGTACGGGCGGGTGTAACCCTCCTTAGACAGTGTTGGTATAATTAATTAGTTCCAAGCAGTTTTATTTTTTGATGAATTATGTGAGAATGTCGACACAATTCGAGACCCTATTCTGTTTTACGACTCCGTCAGTTTTGATTTTTTTTTTTAATAAATTGCTTCTACGGTAGTATTGATATCTAACATTTATTTAATCTTCCAGATTTAAAAATTCGAATTTTTAAATATTTTAAAAATCACATAGTTTAAATAAATATTTCAAAAATGATATCTCGAAAAGTAGACATTACGAAAAAACAATTACATTTTGGAATCACGTAAAAAAACTTATTACAGAAATGTAAAAAAAAATAGGTCGCAGCCACGGGGACTAGAGGGGGGGGGAGCCGTTTCCATACGCCGTAGGGAGGATGTAATCGAGAGAGATACCTACCCCGAGAACTACCCACAACTCATTACCGAAGAGCGGGATTAAAACGGAACCCTTCCCCGAGGGGGGAAAAATAGCCTCACCGCGCCTCGTTCCCCGAAGCCCGACAGAACCCACCACGACGACCTGCCTCTTTGCGGTTCACTCCCTTGGGTATTCCTTATTAGAAAAAACCCAACCAACCCACCGCAACAAAATACTAAAAACAGAAGGAGTAGACCGAAAAAAATTATTAAAATATTTCGGAACTTGTGAAACAGTCCGTTACCACTTCAAATTTCATGTTATATACTATATCCTAGCAATATATAAAAAAAAAACAGAAAAAAATTAAAACTGAAAGGAAGTCGTAAAACGGAAAAAGGTCCTAATAATTTGAAATCATGTCCGTTCCATCTGGAAATTGATTGTTACGGATCATATACCTAGAATATATTTAAAAAAGAAAAAAAAGAAAAAAAAAATCAAAACTGACGGAGTCGTAAAACAGAAAAGGTCCGAATGTTGTATCATAAATACAATAAAAAAAATTGGGTACACCTTTTCTTCAAGGTCTATTCCCAAATATAAAATTTTCAATTTATGTAAATAAGAGTAAGTATAAGAGCTGGAGAGCATCACGAGTTCTCTCATAAAGTGGTTGGCTTGACTTGAATTCGTGATGGCCTGAAGGGCAGTATTTTGTCAGACTGGAGGGACGGCACGGACCTTATTAAGTTCGTATTAGGGTTATTTATTTAATTTTTAATTTAATCAGTTAGTTAGAAAATGACATTAATATTAAATTTCAGTGGTAAAATATTGCTTTTAAAATTTATAAACGTAAAATGCCA
>JABUQX010060388.1:15000-31984 GCA_015478945.1 Trachelipus rathkii
CTTATCGTAATGATTAATTATTATGGTTGACTGGGACATTCTTGGGAATAGCCCATAACGGGCTTCTTAATATATACCCCCCTTATCTTATTATAATGTGTTTTACTGTATATTCAGAGGGCCAATGCGCTTCTCCATAACTTTTATTGTTGAGCTGGACAGTCTAAAAAGAACCATGCGCCTTCTTATATTATATATTATGGGTGACTGGGACACTTCTAAAGAAGGTCAATTCAGCTCTATATGTATTGAATAAAACTTAGAAGCTGCAATAACCTCTCTAGATGCCAGCAAGCCCATAAGAAATAAGAGTATTACAATGACGTATGTCGTTTAACGTCCCGAGCAGAGCGAGAGAAGAAGAGAGAGTTAAGAACCACATCCCCTCTAGAAGTCCCATCAACCCATAAAAAATAATAAATAAAATAATATTAAGATATTAAGCAGCACAAGCCTATCTAGACTGTCCCTGTAACCAAAAATAATATATATGTAATAAGTAAAATAATAATTAAGAAACAGCTTTGACGCTCTAGAATGTCCCATCAACTCATAAAAATAAGAAATAATATTAAAGCCGTGTGATCCTTTTAGACTGTTCCAGTCAACCAATAAAAATTAATAATGTGAGAGAAGCCGCATGGGCCCCTCTAGAATGTCCAGTCAACCATAATAAATCAATAATAAAATAAAATAATACTTGAAACGCGGCCATCTAGGACTGTCCATACAAGCCAATAATAATTAATATAAAAATAATATTTAAGAACCAAATAACCCCTCAAATGTCCCAGTCAACTCATAAATAATATAAGAATTTATTTAGAAGCCGCATTGGTCCTTTTTAGACGTCCCAGTAACCAATAAAAACTTAATAATTAAGAGCTGGGCAATTGGCCTCTCAGATGTCCCAGCACCCATAAAAAAAATAAATAATAATAGATCATTTAAAAGCCGCATGCCTATCTATACAACTGCACCGGCTATTCTTAGCGCGCGAAGAGCGCGAGAGGAGAGAGCCGCCTCGTTGCTTACGACGATTGCGCCTCTTCAGCATCATCTGTCTTTTTAATAGGGTGCTAGAAGAGGTAGAAACAAACAAATATCTGCCGAAACATATCTATACACATAACAAAAACAAATATATATTAGTCCTGCACTCTGGCATAAATTTCAATTTGACCCTAGCCCGTAAGGCTGTTCAAAATCTTACAGTGAAACAAGAACAGCAGCACTACAAGAAGTACAGACTTACGGGTACAAGCCAATAGTTTTGAACAAATGGAAAAACAATATAGTAAAAACTTCATAATAAATTAAGTTTATTTAAATTTTAATTTCTATTGAAGTAAATTACTTAAATATACAAAAACAGAAGAAAAAAACAATCAATCGAAAACAAATATACAAAAAAAAGCAAAAAAAAAGAAATAAAGCACAAACAAAAAGCAAATAAAAACAAAAAAAAAAAATCAATAGATACTGCATAAATTAAATGTTTCCAAAGAATTCAATTGATATTAAATTTTAAATTGATAATCTTTGCATTGTCGCATGCGGAGGAGAGAGAGCAGAGAGAGCTAGCGAGCAATTCAAGCATTTCCATCCAGACTCTCTTACTCTAAAGACCTTTTACTATAAGATATAATCATATAAAATTAGTACTAATAATTTTTAATGGTAATTTATTAATTGATTATATAAAAGCCTCAAGAATAAATAAGAAAAGCGCATAAAAATAATAATAATCTAATATATAATAATATATAAATGATAAATTTGATTTATAATTCACAATTATTCATAAAATTTCACAAATGTATGAATTTGTGAACATAATTAATTGTGTGTAAAGGTTTGTGGTCCGCAAATAAATTACATTATGTTCTCCACTGTAAAGTAATGTATGAATACACCAAAAGACTAAGTACTATAGGAGTATAGAATATTGATATAAATATATAATGCCAAAAAAAACAGACTAATTTAAAGTTTTTTTCTTTTCCCAGATTTTAATTACACTGATATTGCATGAAACTATAAGAAAAAGAATATAATTAGAAATTGAAGCATTTGTAATTTGAGTTATTGTCTAAGAGTAATATTATATACAGCGACAATATACAGTAAATAAATAGACAGATATATACTTAGTAAATAAAGAGACGACAACAACATAGCTCTTCTCCTAAGTCAGATAAAAGTAGATATTATTATAAATGACTTATTTTATTTTAAAAAGGTAATTAATGTTTTTTAGATTTTGCATACTATATACTCACTTTAAAATTAATAAAATAATAATAATTATCTATAATTCTTATATATGGGGTTAATCTAGAACAGTATTATAGATAGAGTCCATGCAATGCTTCTTAATTATGTAATTTTTTATGTGTGACAGGAAGTACTTATAAAAAAGGACATATGGCGAGTATTATTAACATACAATAATTAATATGGTGCATTTAATTATAGGTTACTGGTGATAAACATATATATCATATATGAAGGGTTAAATAGAGTATGCGTTTCACATAATATTAATAGGAGAGAGGGAAAATTAATTAAATTCATAAATGTGACGAAGCAGATAGTGAGCATGGCGGAGCGTCCCCTTAACAAAACTTTTACACATTAATTAATGTTATATTATCACGTAATATTCCTGAACCCTATCAGTTAAACCATAACACTTGACGAATGTAACTTAAACTCTACAGATAAGAAAGAATAGAAAAGTTGCCAATGGATGGCTTTCTATAAATTGCCTTATATTATTATATGATTTATAATTTATTTCATTTTTATAGTTTATTTTATAAAGGCTCGAGAAGCCCCACAAGTAGATCAGAGTCCTGGGGGACGAAGGTGCCCCCGCGCCCTCCTCTAGAAGACCTGAAAAAACCTCTACTCCCTACATCTGGCGAAATTATAGACTATTGAGAGAGCCATCATTTTAAAAACAATAAAAAAGCTTAAAATTCCACCCTTCCTACGAAAGTGCCTTACAAATGCACGAAAAAAATCCACGTTACATCGCTCGTTTCGAATATATATATCAGTTTCACACACCTTTATAAAACTGGGAAAAGAGATCCTTATGATATTATATTATAGAGTGCTATCAGGAAATCCAGATCTAAGATGAAGCGGCTATACATATAATTAATTAAATTCTATTATATTAATTAATATTAACATATTAGTGACTTATAACTGTAGACATATATAACCCTGGAGGGGCCAATTGGCTCTCAATAATATAAGTAATTAAATTAGTATTGGGTTATGTACTTAGGTAACGATCTATATATAAAAAGATAACCATAATACTTCTATTATGTATATTACCATTATATATGATTAATATATTATACTATGACATTACCCATGACGTTGATAGACATAAACGTTCTGCAAGTAAATTGAGAGAGAGGGACAAGATTAAGCATACTATGATCATGGCCATCAAGTAATATATATATATATTACTACTAGTACTCACTAACCAATATAAATCATAAATAATATATATACTATATCATAACCCGCCGCTTAGTTATTAACCTAGTACCAGACACCACCTCACCTCCCATAACGCACTATGACTGGCCTACTATCAAATATCCTAGGAAGAGAGAGAGAGAGAGAGAGGAAGATACATTAAGACTAGTATCTAACGAGCGTAAACCATCATCACTAGAGGCTCCCTATCCATAAATAAACTAATAATAATAAAATTAAAAAGTAAAGTATATACCATGACTATATACAAATAATCACAATATCAATATAACTGCAATTCTGTTTTTAATATATACAGAGAAACCGTCAGATCTTAAGGATAAGCCGTATTCTGTTTTTTTAAACTATTTACGACATAAGGCATACCTAACATACTCAACTTCCAATCAGTGTACGGACATGATTCCAAAACTCGAAGATATTAAATCCACATTTTTACAAAACAAAGAAATGAACATTAAGCACACTTTCTTTCAAAAAATACATGGATGGAACCTTCCTGCTTTTCACCACGCTACACCTAGAAAAACTCACACCTAACTTCTACTTAATAATTTTACTCGCACGCAACACACACTCTGCCCGCGACAGCTGTGCGAAGATAACACACACTTCACTAAATATTATATACCTTACTACTACTACCTTTTACCACATAGCATTGGGAGTGCCCTTGAACGTATCAAATACCTAAGATCTACAATATATAAGTAAATAACTGAGTAAGAATATAATAAATTATCATCCAGGACCGATCATACTCTCATGCCCCTCCTAACTACTAAATATACTATTACCCTTCCTCCCGGCGCCTAATTAACTATAGCCTTCTTATTCGAGCGCTCGACGACGGGACAGACGGGTGACAGTCCAACCTCAGCTAGGAAGGGCAGGAACCCCCTACAGCCCAAAGTAGCCAGAACGAGCGGGTCTCGGAGACCCCTGCCCGAAGGGAAATACGTCCGCACCCGTCTGTCTCCCGAACACGGACAGACCTCCACTACCCATCTTGGCGGTACCAATGGTGTTCCTTTAGTTTAACACACCAAAAAAAATAAAAACAAAATATTACAAAGGGAATTAATTTTTTTAAAAATCACTAAAAATTATGGATTTTCTGTTTTTTTGCAATTTTTTCACTAACATTCACATGCTAGTATCTATGAATACTACAATATTAACAAAAACAAAACAAATTAAAACACTGCACACACAAACTGAAATCCTAATATATTTTTGAGATCAGTCCGTACCAAACTGAAAGCAGATGGTAGCCCATCACATAACTACCTCTAGAAAATCAATGAATCAAAAAAAAAACAAATTCAAACTGACGGGACAGATGCGAAAACAGATAGGTCCATATATACCAGCCAGGATACTATTCATATATACTACATCCAGCACTAACTGGAATATATATACGAATACTATACCAGCCTATACTACTACTATATATAATTACTCTTATGTTATGGGAGGCTATTTATTCGCTCAATATTTGCATCTGAGATACTACTTACTACTATTTATTATATTTATCTTATTGAGGAGCGAGCATTAAGCATATTAGGCCTAAAAGGCAAAGATTCTCTAGAATTCATTAATAAATTATGCTATCTCACTAGCCGATTACCAATACGGTATATCATCACCCACTATTCTTAAATTTAAACTTCTAATCAAAAACGTACGTACAATGATATCATATAAAAATAGGCTACCAGACTCATCTATAAAAATAATATTAAAACTTATTAAATATTTATTATGATATAACTAGTATAGACATATGCTAAGTGATCAAATACTTATTATATTATAATTATAGGTGTTAGACTTCATAAAATTATAATACATATTTCACGGCGACTCTAGATAGCATATAGCTCACATAACAAAAATTTGTGAGTTAACTGGGAGTGCGATTATCATATTAGTAGGGAGACAGATTCATCAATTTTGAACAGCTTGCCTACATTATTACGCACTTACCATTCATTATATATTGATATTGGATAATACAAGGTGAAGATCAGTTATAGTATAAGATACCAGCCTTCTGAATTTATTATTACTTATTTATTAATATAAGGATATGAACTATGATAACATCATAATATATAAATATATATTAATCTAAATGATAGGATCGCTAATAGTCACGGTCATATTTAAAATTATTTATTCTTAATATATTATTAATTAATAATTTGATGTGTATTGACTGAATTTTCGTAATTCACACATCTATGAGCTTTATTTTAAAATTATATATGATACTTAATTTTACTTAAATTAACTAATTTAATATTATATTATAATGATAAATAAATTAATTCTTAATATCTAATATATATATATTAAGGTATAAATTAAAAAAATATATAATATTAAATATGATAATATATATAATAATTAATATTAATAATATAAATATTAAGAATAGTATAGTATATATTATATATATATATAGTATATATAATAATATAATATAATATAATATAATTAAATTAATATATTATTAATATATTTAATAATATAATATATATTAATATATTATATATATATATATATAAATATATTATTATATAAATTTATATACAATATAAACCATATATATATTATATATCATATCATATAATGAGGGAATTTAGTAGAATAATAAATACATAGATAAATAAATAATAATATCAACAATAGTAAATACAATAAAAATCAAAAATTGATTTATTTTTTTCTCAAAAAAATTATCAAATATAAATCTCCACAAACCCTTATGTTTTTAACACGTATTATAGTATAAACTAAGATCCAGTCAATAGAAGTACACATGTTATATATACTGCTAATGAAAAATCTCCACCCTCATCCATTATAGTTAGTGAGATGCATAATATATTAAGGTACAATAATTGAGAAAATCAGAAAAGTATGGGGGAACATAAAGGAAGAGGATTTATATATTACACTTCCATTATTGTTATCAAATTATACCTATACTAAGTTATACGGAATAAATTACGATAGAGATATGTATGGAATAGCGTAGTAGGAGGGGGATTGATGATATCGGATGATTATATTATGTATTAGTACAGTTGATATATCTACGCAGACGTGTATTGAAAAAAGTAGCGCAATAATTTAATAATTTATAGTAATTATATATTACTATTATAAATTATACTTTAATTAAATAGATATAATTTATAAAAATGATTCATATTGATATACGATTGTAAGTTATAACTACATAAATGTATATATATAAATATTAGTAGTTATATAATAATTAATATAGAGTATAGAACATAATATAGAGTAAAAAAATTATTACCATCGGTTTGTAAAAAATCATTTAGGAGTAAAAAAACCTAAACCCTAAACTACATTCAGATAATCATTATTCAGCAAGGTATGATTACAGGCCTGGACTTGTATTATATTATACGAAAAATGCAAACCATATACCGAATGAGTTACTCCAAAATACCGAATAAATAGCATTATACCGCTAGTTACCTGACTAAAGTAATAATTACTACGTGATTAATTGTTTATTAATTTTATTAAAGTTTAGATATTAAGAATGATATGTATTAACAATATAAAAAAATCATATAAAATAGAAAATTCAAATGTATTTTTTAAATGTATAATTAAATTAATAATAAATAAAATATATAGTACCGAAAGGTAACAATAACTTAATAGAGAATAAATATACAAGTGATGATAATTATGGATGAGTAATCGAGGTCACCGTTGTATCACAATAATATAACTAGGGAGGTAAGTTATATTTAATACTTAAATTATCGGTATAAGGTAAAAAATCTTATTAATATCATATCAGAAATATTTTATTAATAACATCATTTGAATAAAATTTTAAAATATATCGTAAATAACAATATTCGATATGAACATACTAATCTAATCACAATGCGTTTGGCAGAAAACTAAAATCATCAGATTAGGAAAGGAGTAAGTAACATGTATGAGATATACTCATAGCTCAGTAATAAATATATACCAGTAGGTAGCCCGTAGATAATAATAACAACCTATAGATAGAAATAAAATATATTAAATAAATAATAAATAATAACTAATAACTATATATATAGGATATATATATTTAATAATTATAAATAAATTATATATTAAATAATATAATATAAATATAATAAAGTATAACTAAATATAAAAATATATATAAAATTAATATATTAATATTTACGGAAATAATCCTATATATACAATTAAACTAACTCAACCTTAAAATTAATTAATTTATAAATAATAATTACATTACCATTTTTATACCTATATATTATTAGGTATATATATATACTATATATTATACTAATACTCAACTATACTATAAGGTTTCTTGACCCATGAGCATCTAGCAATGAAACACTACTACTAAGACTCAAAGCTCACCTCATACACATAAAATAATAGAGAAAAAAAAAATTCATTCTAACTGATTTTACTAGACATGTAATTTAGATTAATCATAGAGACTAAATAAATTATAATATTTATAGTCGATAAATTAAATAATTTTATCATTTTTATTAATTTTCTTTTTTAGTCGTCGAATACGATATTACATAAGTATACATATTTGACTAATAAAAAATATATTAATCAGGGAAAATCACCAAGGTTTCTAAAAATAATTGAAGTAGATAGAACTATTGTATATAATTTGAGTATTTAAATTTAAAAGTTTAACGTAGTATTTGTATCCATAAATATAAATTAACAGAATTAGTCACATATATATAATGTATATAACTATATCTAATAATATATATAATATATATATATAACCGATATAAAATATATAAAATTATCTTCTATATTAACTAAAATATAATATATATAATTCTCTATAAAATATATAATAATATAAATAATTATATTATATAATATAAGACATTAGATAGTGTTATCGCTTAGTGTGTTATAAATAGACGTGTAGTACTAAATGTATTCATTATTAAATTAAATTAAACTATAATTATTAAGGGTCTTTTATCTTTACTAGATTTTTTATTAAAATAAATATTAAATTTAAATCTATATTTATATAAGTATATTACATTTATAAGTTTATTTTAGAGTTATAATTAATAAATTTCAAATTGAGATTAATCGACTTGGCAAATTATATTGTTTAAATCTTTGATCTAGAATTTCACAACGAATGAAATTAATAGTTATTTAACTTTATTACATATTGAAAATCTAGCTTAATGATCCTGGAATCAATTAAAGTAATATAGTCTATATTAGTTATTGATTGAAATTTTTACCTGTTCGAAATGTTAAAACATTAATTTCTAACGAGTAATATTACTAGCCTCTATAGGATCTAGTGTAAGATATTAAACTTGTGATTTGTGGCGGTTATACAAATTTAAACATTATGCGGGAGGAACTAATTGTAAGAGCTTCGAACTTTTTAGGTTCCTTAAACTCAAATTATCGCCAGATACTTCACCCAAGGGATATTCACTAAGCCAATCAGCCACAAGGATTGAGAATACTCTTAATTTTATATTTTCTTCTCATCCACACATTTAGTATCTAGTCAATCTTGTTATACTACTTCTCAGCACAAGCGTTTGTGTTGGTGCGCAATTGTGGTGTGGAGTGTCTTCTTGCTGCGTAAACAAGAACACTCAGATTACTCTCTAATACCAAATTAGTTATCAACATATAGAGATGCAAAATTATTTTCGGTTTGTGTTTCTTTGAGACATGGAATGACATATGGGCAAAAACGTAATGAGAGTTCAATATTTATTTCATGGTATAGTCTGTAGATCAGAGTATAGCCCCAATATTTCACATCACGTGACTTGTTATAAAAGTTTTCTCTATAATCTTCAATTATAATATCTATATTAAGCGAGAGTGAGTGCATTGTAATTTAGCTACTCTATAAACACCAGACATCTTGAGTCAGTACACAAAAGACTCCGTTTTCAGTGGCACAGAAAATTGTCATTTAGCTCATTGACTTATCTTCATTGAAACTTTCCCCTCCATTTCATCAATGTAACTTTGCTTTGTCGATATTTCATATTAATTGTCGGTAGGACAATGAGAGAGAGCCCGTTTCGGATTGGAAATTGAAAGACTCCCCCGCCTCAAGGACAGGTCCAATATTTGCTCCGAGGGCTGGCCCAAAAATAATTGTGTCAACCCTTAAATTGACCCTAATCGGATTTCAAGCCGATTTTGACAATAAAAACACCAAATTCGTTTTTTGGCCGCGCTAAAACGTTGTGTTTGGCCCTTTTTATCATCGATCGCTTATCGTCGTGATGTGTTTGCTGTCAATAGTTGTTTTGGTGTGTGAACAATTACAGTGTGTGACATAGAAGAACACATGGTAAATGGAGAGTTTTTAAACTAGTTACGCAGAGAGCTGTCTGCTTCAATTCGTGACTTAGTCTGGTCTCGATCGAATGAAAACTAAGCGAAAGTACGTTACTACAAAGGGACTGGGCACAGTCAGCGCGGGAGGAGTGTTGTTTCCTACTTGACATGGCATTAATCAGCTATACTGCAGCCTTCGCCGAATTGCAGAATCACGATATCTGTTGAATATCACTCTCTCTAATCTTTCTCCACAGCCTAACAATATCTTTTTTATGAAATTATGTCTGAACCTCACCGAGCGCGTCCAGGGATCCTTTCAATATAACTCCACCACAAATCATAACCACTACTTTATTTAGATTTACGTTAATCAACCACGCACACACACACCTGCCGCACTCCCCCCCCCCCTCCTATAATTTCTCGTCTACACACTGTGGTTGTTCTGGAGGCCGTAAAGTTGGATAAGAACAATAAACATCTTCCCTGTATCACAAATGCGCGACGAACTCATTTGTAAGACCTCCATAAATAATGTATCTGTGCTAAAAATCTTAACTTCTTTAACTACTTCTAGAATACAATATATTTGTTTCTGCTATCATGCTCCATCCATATATGAAACATTTGAGTGTGCGAATAATCTTGGTATATTCGAAAATTATTTACATAACTATAATACATGAACTAAAGATTACTTCTTCTTCCCATTCAAATTTTCTTGTGAGATGCAAATCTATAATTTATTAAGAATATCAACGTATACCACCTGTGTATTGTTTGATAAAATGGAATTGCAGATACAGATATACAGCATATACAGTTATACAGTAAATACAGATATACAGTAGATACAGATATTCCTTATAAACAAGCTACTTGTAACACTATTATGCAAAATTTGTCAATCACTAATTCTTGCATATGCTTGACTTTGTTCACCACTGACTAACACTTCTCTAAATTAACCAAATACACCTTATTTGTCTCCATCCTATGAGATCGGCGAGAGTACCACGAACATAAAGAGAGTATATACTCATTAATTTTTAATTCACGTATCTTTCTCAACAATACTACATCATTTCTATGCGAGTTACTTCTGATACTATTTTTATATTAACTGAGTAGCTAATGGAGTGGTGAGAATTTGCAGTTTTGTTTATTTGATTATGTACTAACTACTTCTATGTAATAAAGTACATCTTATACTATGCTTTTAGTAACTTCACGGGTAATCCTCGAGTCACCCGCTGAGAAAAGGTGGTGCACTAATCACGAGTTTAGATAATGACATAGGGTCATTCAATCTCAACTAAAATCTTTTAATTATCATCCCCCATAAAATCCACTGTAGTTCGATTATATTAAAGCTTGAGTATCTACCGCGACCTAAATATAGAGTAGACATAATTAGTAGCAGTATAGATGTACATATTGAGAAATATACACCTTCTAAATTCTCCTATAATACCTATACTAATTTTTTTATTTTGAGACACTAGAAATCGTTTGCACGAGCAATCGAAGAATATCCTCATTACGACAGGCGACCAACAGCGACTTTCGAACCACACATCCTAATAATTGGAACGGGCACACGCTTGGTTCTCCTACAGATGAATAAATTTCTGGCGCCGCTTGCCAAAAACAACATCTCACACAACTATCTTTGTAAAGTCTGCCTGATCACACTCCCCAGTTATTTAGCGCGTGCTGGACGTTATCTCGCCTTAAACATCCATCTTCCGAAAAAGCCAATTTCGTCTTTAATCGGACATACCGTTTCCATCCAATTTAATTCACTCTGAGGACCGGATTTTATCTGTAGTTCTATTGCCATCCACACTGCCTTCGCACTCTCCCAGCCTGGCTCGCTAACCTTTACCCATGTATGTAAGCACTACTGGAGTCGCGCGTACTCACGGATATCTCCTTGACACCTAAGTAACTGTCAGAACTGAGAAATAACAGGCGAACTCACATGTCTCGCGGCATCGGAAGCCTATTCTCCGCTGTTTTTATGGTAAACATGTGTTCTTCAATGAGCGTCTCTTCTGAATCCTCGTTCAATCCTACTCCTATGCTTCAATACTAGACTAACTTTTTCTTTCATGCTGGAACCGCACAGTCCAACCGACCCCCGAATAAAAGGATGCCGACTGAAACCACTTCCGAGACTTATCGACCCTAAATAGCGCGCACTTAAATTCTATCATAAAATGCATTGGACCAAACCTCCTTCTACTCCAATCTTTGCCATGATAAATACTTAGAGAGTTCTCAACTTCCTCGTTCTAGATTCTATACCATCGGATTCGCTTTAACGTCCGCTTCGAGTCATCTTGTGACATTATCTTTAAAACTATTCAAACTGATTATACGTTATTTATACATGAAAACCACTTAAGAAGTAGAACTCAACCCTGGAGAGTAAGCCGTTATTACTAGTATATGTGGACGCTTGCGACATACTCAGAGATCTCCTCCTAGACTCCTGGAACTTGGAGACACGCTAGTCATGAGCCTCCTAAATGCGCCGTGCGCTGCTCTCCTCCTTCCTCTTTAGGCGACTTACGTCCTATCAACGATTCTCCTACAGATTACGAGGCACTATTACTCCTACAAGGCTAACACTCGTGCGATGAACGCAGACACTCCTTGACTCTCGCACTTGTTAATTGGTATGTTCAGCAAAGATTCCGCAGTTCCTTAGAATAATCTCACAACTTTCCTATTCCCTCTAGCCAATTTGTACATATTCACGATCTCACTCCACTAGTACTATCCAGACCTAGTCCATTTATCTTCTTCATGCACTATCAGATGCTAAACTCCTCCCCTAGACTTCTTATCCACTCAACTTGACAACAATCGCTGTTCTACGTTACTTAGAGCTTCTAAGATAAAAATTGACCATTCTCATCTATCCAGAGCGTATATACCGTGCGTAGATATATCTATATAGAGCGAATCATGAGCTCTATTGTAAATTGCCTACTCAAGTACGCTCTAGCGACATACTTGTAACCAGTTCACACTCTAATGATAGATAAAAAACTTCAACGTCTCTCAATCCCTACTCATAAGACACTCTTCTCCCAATTTAACCTATTTCCTTCGAGCGACTTCTCACACCGTTCTCTCCTGTGAAATAAAATACAACATTACTAGCTTCATAAACATAACATATAAATCGTCCTTGAAAACCCTCAATTTCAATGAATCTAAGGTGCCTCAAAGAAACTGAGTTTTCAGTTGCGTCGAATGTTTTTCCTCTCACATGCTCTCTCCTATTTTACATTATTAAAGTGCTCTTCCTTAGGGCCCCGGGTAAGTATACATGTCTCTCGACATTTGCGGCGGGCCCGGCTCCACCCTTCATGGACAGGTTGATTCCTCGAAACGAAAGACTACATTAACTCTGTCCCTCTACCGTTTCTAATACTCTCCCATGTAACCGTCTATCTCTGCACCACGTGGACTTGCCGCACGACTCTTTCTATATTAACTTTCACAGCGGTAGATTGCTCAGGAGAGGCCGCTCGCCACCAACCTCCATTGCGCGTCGCCCCGCAACTACAAGGTGACATCTCTCGCATGAATTTGACGTGTCAATCTGATAATCCCAGAACTGCTTTCTTTGTCCTCTTTCTTCCACAACTACTTCGTTCTGTGGAACCTATCCCCTCTATCTTTCATCAAATAATAATCTCCGCGCTTAACCACTCTTCGCTCACGCGAGAGATTGCCTAGTCTGGATTGGGGTTCTGTTTTATTTTCTGCCCCTCCTGAAAAGTGCTCGGCGCGCCGTGATGGGTTATACTGGACTAAAAAAAGAATTCCACGCACCAAAAAGGAAAAAAACAAACAAATAATCAACCCTAGCCTACAACATAGGCCACGAGTATCCAGTATATAATATCCGGTATTCATACGTGCTATATATATTATCAAGGAGTAAGCCTAGCTGTAGTAACGATTTTAATATACTATATATACTATATATATATCATAGTATATATTATAGATACCTATATAGAACTACAGTTATACTGAGGTAGTCAAGTATATTATAGTAAAATCATATATATAGGTATATACTATATATCCATGGATATATAGGAACACACCTATCCTCCATATATATACGATATATATAATATAGATGACGTGTATATACTATGGAATATATGAGCTTATTAACAGTACACCCTCGGCAATAACGGCCGTTAATAGTACCTGGGCCCCCGCGTTAAGTATAAACGTCGAAGGAATTGCCTTTTTCTTGTCGCCTCGCGAGTGTCCTTGCCAAACAAAATAACAGTACATGTACTAAAAACTACCTTACCAGTACTCAATAAAACAACTAGCAGTCGAAACAATAGAGCATAAAAGGAAGATCTTACACAATTTACCTTTAAAATAATGATAATTTTAGATTAATAATGTAGTGCTAAAAAATATACAACATGAAAATAAAAGAACGTATTAATTTTATAAATACAAATATTTTTATTTCTGAGGGATGCCACGTTCTATCGATTTCGAACTCTCACAAATTGCGATAAATCTAAAACCCAACCCTACACTCTACAAAAACAATCGCCTTACCTTGCAGAGACGTGTGAGCGATGATCAGTTAGCACATTCAACGAACACTTTCACTGAACGTTTAGATATATCCTAATTTACTCATTTTCTTTTTCCACACGAATGTAACGGCTATTTTTACGCTAATAAAATTTATGTTGTATACGAGTCATGAAAGTTTTAAAATGACCAAAAAGATGCAAGACAGCGAGCGAGAGTTAGTTGCGCAACTGAGTGCACGTCAACCCATCGCCATCACCTGCAATGCATTTTGACCGATAAGATGTGCCTTGTCTTGCGTGTTGTCTGTTTAGACTAGTAGTTAAGACGCCGTTATGCGAAGACGCCCGTTAACGAGTACCGTATGGGGGCGACGGCACATTAATAATAATAATATATAATACCATAATTATATATATATTATAATATAATAAATTATATCAGATAAATAATATATTAATATATAATATATATATATATATATATAAAATATATATATATATATATATATATATATAATATAATAATATATAAGTATAATAATAATACAGTTTTTTACATACTGTTAACAGTTATCTTGACAGTTCAAAATAAAAAAAAAAACATTCTATCAATTGACAATGTTCGTTCACAAACTGGGACTCATCATCCAGGTCTAAAAAATTAACAAATTTTAACAGTAAAATTAGAAATCATTAACAATAAAAGGTACATGGAAGGACCAAAATTAATGAAGCCATAAAAAATTAGTAACATTACTTATTAAAATTAAAATAATAATAAAAGAACACCAAAAATAAAATTCCAATAAATATTAAAAATAATTAATAATATAAAACATAATATAATAAAAAAAATAAATAACTAATAAAAAATTATATAAAAATAAAATTAATAAATAAAAACATAAAAAAAAATAGTATTAAAGAATACGATATATTTATTACACTAATAAACATAGTAATAAAATAATATTAAAATAATAATAAGATAATAATTAATTATTAAAAATAATAGGTAAGTTAAAAATAAAATCTAAAAGATAAAATCTAAAAAAAAATAATATCACAATAAGCATAATAGATAACAGATATTAATAAAATAAATAATAATAAAAAATAATAAAAATAAATAAAATAATAATAATTTTATACTATTATAATTAATTTAAAAATATATTGGGAATTATTTTTTTTGTGTCTTTTATTAGATTACTTAAATTTTATATTTATAATATTATTATTGTGCAAATTTGTAACCACGTCATTTACTTAATTGTACAAATTCGATCTAACTTTTTAATGTGAAAATTTAATCTTTTACACCTATGATTGGTCCCAGTGTGACCGAAACGTTTCAAGTTCAAGTATCAGCTCTTTAGTATCTTCACATCCTCCTCTCCCCTCCTCCATATATGGAGTATACTTCTTAACATATCTAGGCTCCATTCAACATAAATTTCATCATATAACTATATAAATAAATATATAATAGTATAATATAAATATATGATATATATATATATAATATATATAATATATATAATAATAATAATATATAAATCTATCTATTGTTTCCATCTTCCAAACAGATAACTTAAAATCTACAATACAAAATCTATCTACTGTCTTCTTTACTCCTTATTTTATATCCTTACGCTTACGTATCATTTACAGATGTTATACATACATCGAAAAGAAACAATAAAATTATGAATAATATTAGAGCTTTCCTGCACAATCTAACAGTGACTTGTTAACGATTCAGCGCTGAGTAAGAAATTGTTTCTCTACTTTTAGCATATAACTTCTATTTTTCGGAAAAAAAATAATTTATATAGAAGCAAAAGTGGTTAGCTTACATCACTTCTAAGATTATTATAAATATTATTATATTATTAATTATTTCAATATATTAATATTATATTATATTATTACTATATATTATTATATTATTTAATTATTATTATCATATTATTTTCGACTATTATATGTATCCATTGCAATATACACAATTTATATTTATATTATTGTTATTATTCTAGTTTTGTAGTCTTACTTCCAGTAAGCCTATAGTGGTTATAATGTAATATAATTTATATAACTATCATTTTTATTATTATTATATTATATTATTATTTAGTATATATTATATTATACTTATTAGTATTAGTATATTATAAATTTAATTACAAATATTATTAATATCTGTAATATAATAATATATTAAAATATGATCATATTCGCAACATTCTTACTACATTTAATATTATATCACAATTCTGATTTTGAATATTCAATACGTTTTGAATCTCTAACAATATTAATTATATTATTATATTAATATTATTATATATATAATTAAAAATATAATTAAGTATATATTATTATTATATTATTTATGATTTTCATATATTTAAGTTCCTTAATTTTATGAATTGAAAATAAAAACAAAG
>JABUQX010060389.1:0-10000 GCA_015478945.1 Trachelipus rathkii
TCTCCTCGAAGATTTAACGGTTTATGATATTGATCAGTAAGCAAAATATGAAAATTAAATTAACAGTTGGAATTGTTATCGGTAGATATACTACTGTATTAGGTCTCTCATTTATTTTATAACCGGGAGGAACATCGGGAAAGAAACTATACAAAATTGGTTTTTGATGTCCATTAAGATAAGAACCTTCTATAATATCACAATTAACTAAGATAGAATTTACTGGTGAAATATTAACAATGTTTTCACTTTCATGTTTTCCAATGCCTTCAATAGCATCCCTACTAAATCCTAAAGATTTTTAATGACTTTTCATGAATATATTAATAAATTAGCCTTCCTAACAGAATTAATCATTTCATAGTTATGTGGTTTGCTTTAATACTGAATGCTTCTGAATGCTTATTTTTTAACAAGATGTTCTTGAATGTAATTATTAATCGCTTTGATTTCATAAGCTCCTGTTGGAAATAATATTTCAAAAATTTTACCGTTATATTCATATGTAAATTTATTATTTGATTCATCAATATTTGGTACTGAATTATACGTATTTATATTTAATAACGCTATTTCATGTGTTTTACCCTTTTCTAATTTTAAAGAAGGGGTAAAAATTATATTTGAAATCAGATGTATTACTAGATAACACAATGCTCATTTATTATAGAGAAAAAGTTATTTAAAGATTTTATTATATTTGTATCAAATATACCTAATCTTAACAGTTCATCATTAATAGCTTGTAACTCATTAAATACATTAGTATTACCCGATTGAATATCTGAAAATAATATTCTATGTTTATTAACAAGCTCATTAGGATTTGAAGGTAAAAATTTAAATCCCGTACCTGATATTTCAGGTACGTCTATTACACTAGTTCTTCGAGGAGTATCTCCAATACTGCTTCTTCTTGGTGTTCTTACTTTCTGACGTAATTCTGATTTTAATTCATCAAGCAATTTATATTCATCATATATTGGTTTAATAAACATCTTATATTTATCACCCTTATTCGATTTAGCAGTACTTCCATCGTATCTAAAAAAAGCTTTAGTTTGAATCATTATTTTCTTATAATTATTATAGTCATTTACGGAAACTTCTCCAGGATTTTTCAAGGTTAGAAGTTTCCATAGACCTTCAGTACCGATGTATTGGGTTTTATCAATAATTAAATTATTACCATCAATTTTAACTGTTGCGTTACCTAATTTAAAATCATCACTTCCTTCAGTCATTTTAATACCGAATGCGTTATCATATTTATTAGGATGATAAATTACTTGCATATATTTTCTTGCTATTTTTCCTAACTTTATAAAATTATATCTAGGAGAGCTAGGTGATGCTGATACTTCTTCAATAGCTAAAGGAACTTGACGTGAAGTAAGAGCTGGTAGTGTTGGTTGAGTTTGAAGTATTTCTTTTTGATGCATTAATGGTTGTAGTAGTTTAATATTAATATTTTCTTGATAGATATCTTGTTCACCTAATTTCTCATCTAAAAATCTTTTCTGAAGTTTCTTTCTAATATTTACTAAATCAGATTTTTCTTTAATATTAACATATGCCATTTATTATAGAGAAAAAAAGAAACATCAAACATCAAACAGTTAAACATCAAACATCAAACAGCTAAACATCAAACATCAAACAGTTAAACATCAAACATCAAACAGTTAAACATCTAACAGTTTCGCGTTCCGTTTTACATAGGATATCTGTTTCGTAAAGCCGTTTAACTGTTTGATGTTTAACTGTTTGATGTTTGATGTTTAACTGTTTGATGTTTGATGTTTAACTGTTTGATGTTTGATGTTTAACTGTTTGATGTTTAATGTTCTATATTTCCGTTAAGTCTTTTTCATTTATCCAAGATGTTTGTATTGTATCCTTCCTTTAACTTATAATTTTCTCTTTATTTCTTTTTTAATATTTTTTCAACCTCGTATAATTCACTTTCATATTTCACCATTTCTTGTTCATAAAAACTTCCAATAATCTCTTCATCACTCATGTCTCTTATTTTATAAGTTATAGGATTTGTTTTCAATACTTCAGATATAATAAATATTTCTTCTGTAAAGTTTGGAAGATAACCTTTTCTAAAATCTTTATATTTTCTGCTGATTCTTACTCTATCACCAAGGTTAAATTTTGGTTTCCTAAGTTTAGACTTATTAGGAGGAAATAAATTTTCATACACAACTTTACTATTCTTCTCAAGAGATCCTTGTTCAGGAGTCATTTTAATACTTCTATGAGAACTTGTATTATAATTTTTTTCTAAATTAGGGAGAATATCAATCCATTTCTTTGTTTTGTTTTCGGTAAAATACCTCCACATTTTGTTTTTAATGTTCTGTTAAATCTTTCTACTATTTGAGCCTTAGTTTTGTTCTCTGTAGCAAACCAATGTATTCTATGTTTTCTAAATAGCTCTTGAGTTGGTTTATTATGAATTCGAGTCCTTTATCCGTATGTATTTTTCTAGGAATTCTTTCCTTCAAATATATCTTTGAAATGCCTCTGGCCGATATCATCCTTCCAGTTTCTTTTAATGGAGTAGCCCAAGCGTATTTGCTGAATATATCTATAACTGTTAATACGTAATTTATATTTTTATTCTGAGATTTATATTTTTGCATGTCTACTAAATCAGCTTGCCATTGATCGTTCATTCTGGAGACCATCACTCTTCTCGTTGAAAATTTATGTCTTATCGGTTTATGCAATGTGTAAACGTTTTGATATCTAGCGTCCCTAACTATCTTAGAAAGATCCCCTTTTTCGTACTAAATCATTGATTCCTAGATGTATCCAGTTTAGGATTATAATAATATAATTCTCTCAATTTTTCAGAGCCCGATTTCGCGAGCTCTTTACCCCGTTTTGACTGGCTCAAGCACAACGTGCAGGCATGAGATCAGGATCTGCATTCACTGATACAACTGCCTGAGCTCGATCTAATCGTCGAGCTCTTTTCTAAACGTACTCTGGTTTCATTAGATCTAAGCGCAATTTCCTCGCTTGTTTGGCTAATAGATCATCTGCCGCATTTCTCTCTTTGTATTTTTATGTTTTAAATCAATTTATATCAATTCGTTGTTTACGGCATCTAAACTGTTAAAACCATTATATCCTTCTTTTAATCTTTTTATGTACTTTTCGTACCTGGACCACAATATGAATATTTTCCTGTATTCCTAAACGATCCGTTTTTAATATTTTCCGATGGAACATTATTAGGTAAATTTAAATCTGCATTTCCTGTAAAGGAAAGTTTCTTCACGCCGATATTTAACAATCCTGAACCAGTTTTCGTTTTTTTAAAAATAATTTTCAATTCATTAATGAGGATTTTTGATTTCAAGGGTTAAGTTTATTGAATTAGTCTCAATGAAATTTTCTTTATGAACTTTTCGAGTTGTATTGTAAATATACATTTATTTAAGAGGAAAAAACTTTTTAGGTACATATATAGAGTTAAAATTAGCTTGATATCTTCCTTCTCCTGGTGATAATTTTTTATTTATAACAATGTAACCAAATGGTTCTTTCCAAACAGTTTCGCAATAATTACGAAATTCTTCCCACGTCATATCTCTTTTGAAATGAAATCATTAAAAATATTAACTAAATCTTTTATAGGCAATGAGAACAATATAAACACATTAGCATTGGATCGTATTGTTTGACGAGGAAGTTTAAAATAGTTTTGACTAATATAAATAGAGCTTTGTATAAAAAAAAAAAAAAAGAAAAAAAAAAAAAAAAAAAAAAAAAAAAAAAAAAAAAAAAAAAAAAAAAAAAAAAAAAAAAAAAAAAAAAAAAAAAAAAAAAAAAAAAAAAAAAAAAAAAAAAAAAGATATCAATATTATCATGAGTTTTAATTTGATTTGAATCATTCATTATATCATCAAATACAAATAAATTTTTCTTCTTATTGTTAACATCCTTCGGGTCTAAAATTTCGGAAGAATCTTCATAATATTCTACCTTATATTTTGATTTTTTATGCTTTTTAGGTAGATTTCTAATAAATGAATCGATATCACCCCCTCCTTTCTCCAATAATTCAAGAACTTCGCTTTTATTATATCCTTTATCAAATCCTGATTTTATTAATTTATATTCTGGCTGGTGTAAAGACTTTCCAAAAACAAATAAATTATTATAATCTAACCACTTATCCATAAGTAACATTCTTAGTAGTAAATTCGTTTTACCGCATCCAGACTCACCAATAATTAGAATTCTACAGTTAGGAGATGGTAATAAGAAATGATGTTCTTTGATTATTTCTGCTATTCTCATCTTTCCACTGGATAGAAATGTTTTCCATTATTTATTATAGAGAAAAAATGATACAAACTATATTTAGTAATTTTTAGTTTTTCAAAAGGGGTAGCGAAACGCTACCCCTTTTATAAAAAACTTTCAAACAATAATATTTTATTTCGTTTGTAATTTATTCAAAGGGGGTGGCGTTTCACAAAAGTTTTTGTAATGTTATACAAAATTATATTTCGTTTATTGCAATTTATTTTGAGGGTGACGTTTCGGGGCCTCCCTTTAATTTTGAAAATATATATATAATAATTGTATTTGCTTAAAAATTTTTTTCAATAGAGAAAAAATGATAACAAACTATATTTAGTATTTTTATAATTTTTTTTTTTAAATATATTTTGTGATGGCGGGGTGTCTCTAGACACCCCGCTATCATTCTATTATATATTTTTAAATATATATATATATATATATATATATATATAATATATATAAATATAAAATATACATCTATAATATATATAATATATATATATTATTATATTATATATTATATATATCTATATATATATAGTATATAGGTAATATATATATTATATATATATATATATAATTTAAGTTAATAAAAAGTACCGCCTATTTAATATATTTTTATACTTTTTTTATTAAGATTTAGCATATGTTTTTTTATAACCTATGCTAAAGATAATATATATAGTTTTAAGTTCTTAGGCTAAGAAAAAGTCGATATATAATTTTTTTACTTAAGATTTAGCAAAATATAACGTATATCTTCTAAGATATACGTTATATTCCAAATTCTAAAATGCCGCTAAACTATATTTTATATATTTATATATATTGTTTATTATTTTTATTTGTCTTCCTTTTTATTATCCATGCGGAAGGAAAACTATATTTATTTATTTTTTCTTAACCTACTTAAAACCTACGTACAACTAACATGAATATTTTTTTCATTTTTGTTTTTTTCTTAAAACCTAACTTAAAAACTACTTACAACTAACTGCAATATTTTTTTTTTTTTGTTTTTTTCTTAACCTAACTTAAATACTTACAACTAAAATGTTGGCGCCAACTAACTTATTCTATAATGTTCCTATAAGCTCATGTGTTTATATTTTTTTCTAATATAGATCGTCTCATCATCAGTTTTCTCGATATGCTATTTTATTGACTTGTGTAGTATACAAATCATGTTTTTACTTCGTATTAAATTTAGTTCCTATATAGAGGTTCTTCCATAAATAATACTTTTTTTTAGTCATCAATGTAATCGTCCACCATTCGCTACTTTTTCTTTTACTCCTTCGTTTTTTTTAATTTCCTTTATTTTCTAATGTTTTTAAGCATAATAATTTTACTCTAGTCCTAACAAATTCTTTATCAGTTTTTCAGCTGTTCATCTTTCATTTTATCCCAATACTTTTTATTTTTTCTGAATATAATTTATGCTCTTTTGGATAATCAGACTGTCCATCGAACACGTTTATAATTCCTTTCATATCTTTATATATACTCAATCGTTTCTACATATGCATAATAAATCTGTATCTGTAAACAATAATTTTGCTTTTTCATTATATTTATTTTTTTTTTCGATTATAATGAAAGTCATACATTAAAGTTTTACTTAACTCTAAAATAGACATTCCTACTACGATAGGCTTTTATCAAATCTTAGTTTTATGTTTTTTCATTTGACAAGCTATTAAATTTTTGCGAATATTGTTAACAACGATTCAAAATTTGTTCTATGTTACTATTTGAGCTTGCTCTCATTTTTAAACTAATGCGTACATCAACTCTATTCTTATTGTTTTTCCATCGTTTTACCAACAATGAGTGGGTGTTCATTCAATTTATTAGAAAATCTTTTTCGAGATTCATTCTTCGCTTCCTTTCTCTTTCTCGTGTTAAGATCACCAATGTATGATTTCATCCAATTGCTCTGATCAAATTCTAATATTCTATGTATTTTCGTTAGTTTCAATCCTAAATTCAAACACTGTTTTAAATTTCTATAGTGTATGATATATTTTTCTTTATTATTCAAGTTTGGAACTAATTTTGAAACTTTATCGAACTTTATATTTTCTGCTGCTAAGGGGTAATCGTTATGTAAATCGTGTAGTTCTTTAGGATATTCTAAATCAACTTCTAAAATATATCCTTTTTTAGATTCATCACTGATATCTAAAACATCAAAATCGTTAATGTTTTTCATCCATTTAAAATTTCCTGTTGGCAAATACTGAGACATTGCCCAACCATACAAATTATTAGCATCTAAATAAGTGATATAACTATGCGGTTTATTTTTATCATAACTTTCTTGAATATATGGATTATTAGCCTTCGCATATCTATGTGTTATAGTACTGATTCCTCCTCTAATTCCCTTTTCTATCATTAACAACATATCTGGATCTTTTAATAATCTAGTTTTACTTTCGTTTCTATTAATAACGCATCCCAAGATAGTCCTGGAGATATAAAATAACACGCTGGATCTAATTTATAAGTCATCCTAAATCAAGTTGTTTCTAAAATTTCAAACATCCGCTAATAATAATTATCAGATTTTAAGTATAACTGATGGTAATCTTTAACATGTTTTTCTTATTTAAATTTTGTCCAGATAGTCTGCGCATGTTTGTAGTCCTCGTTTGTTATATCTTCATTATTCAAAATATTATAAAATTTCTCTTTTTTAGGTAAATTTTCATGATTAAATTTTGTTTTATCATCCATCCAATCGTATGGATAAATTTCTTTACGTTTTAGTAGCTAAAACTGTTTATCTTGATAATATTTGTATAAATTCTTTAAAATTTTCATTTTCTAAATTTGATGCCAGTTTAGCTAGGGACGATGACATAAATCTAAAACTATCGAGGAATCTCAACTCCATGCTTGTTGAGATTGTTCCTTCATCAACTTTTATAAACTGAACTGAAACTTATATAAGTTTCATCCGTTTGAGGAATTGCTTTTAATTCACCATCGGTACGTCCAAATTCTTTAACGAATAAATGAGCATCGTATTTAGATAAGTTGTGCATTATTATTGGAATAAATTTAGGATTTCTAATTTGTAACTTACACACTCCGGTGAGCACGGTCTCTATAGTTCTCCGTTAAATGATTATGCGTCTCTGTACTTTTAAAATCGTATCTGTATGATCTCTTTACATCCATAACAACGGTTTGCATTTCATGATGGTAATTTTTCTTCTGGAGTTCAAATTCATTGTGTTTGTTATTCTCAATAAATCTCATAAATTCTTTTTTGATTCTGGAACTTAAATATCTACAAACGTTTTAGGGCCGCTTCGTTTGCCTCATAAAATTTTAAGTTTTGAATATTCATCTACATCACATTTCGTATAACAAACACCAACTGTTTGGTTGATGTTTCTGTAGGTTGATGGTATAAGATTCTTTAGGATCTGGTTGACTCGTTTGTATCTTTTGTAAGGTGCTTTTCAAAATCCTCACTATATAACAATGGATGTCTGAATTGTTTATAATACAGTTTAAATTGAACTTGACCTTCTGATAATTCCATTCTTACCGGTTTATGGATACTACATTCTGGTAGATGATTATCTAATAATTCTTTTTTATAAAAACCTATGCAAACTAGAATGCGGACATGGATAAGTTTCTCTTTATGCTTTTTAATCCTATGAATGGACTCAATGTTTTCATCAGTATATAATGCCGTATTTTTATCATTTGATTTAAAGTAAATCAACATGTTTAGTTTTCTCAACTTTTGTAATTCTTAAAGGATATCAATCTTCTTTTCATCTAGTCAAATACGGTTTAACTGACAAGTCGTTTGGTTTCAATTTAGTAATCTGTTTTTATTGAACTGGGAATTCTTATTCTTGTCCATTGTAATATTTAAGATACTTCTTTATTCTTTTTGATAATCTCTGTGGATTTCTTTCTGTTAAACATCAGATCTTGCTATTAACCATTTGAAACCATTCGTTATACATTTTTAATTTTGAATATAATCACATCCAAATTTTTGGTTTTTTATATTTGATGGAGTTTCAATATATGAAGAAGCTCTTAATGGTTTATATTTTGCTATCTTTATTTCAAAATCTAAAAGTTTATTGATAATCCATCCTGACCCTTCTCTTGTAAATTTACATATTTTTTCTTCAATTTTATCTCGATCATTTCATGAATATCTTTTATTTGAGAATATTTTGTTATACTTGTCATGGAACCGCTATTAAACCAATTTTGAATCGTTTGTTTTCTTCCATCAGGTAAATATTTATAAAATTCAACAAAAATAGAGAGACTCAGTTTTAAATTTTCCCAATTTTGTTCTTCAATTTTTTTCTGAATTATACTTATCATATTATTAATATACATCCTCGGATCAATGATTTTTATATTGGTATAACAATATGCTTTAAAATTACCTTGAATTCCTTCTCGACAATTTTTATAATCACATTGCATCGAATTTCTTTGATGAATCTTACTTTTCTCGTGTATTTTAAGGTTTAGAACGCTTTTATTACACATTGAGCATAATTTCTTTTTATCATCAAAATAATTCAAATTAAGCAATGATTAATTTGTACTTTTTCATAATGTTTAGTTACTTCTTTATATGAATTTCATAATTTTAATTTCTAAGTATTACAGATCTCACAAGTTATTTTATTATAGATTTTTTTTTATAAGTCAATTTTGGATTTTGCTCATTCTCAGATCTTGTCATTTTATTATTCCTTATTTATTATAGGAAAAATTAAAAAAATATTATATTTCCCTAAAACTCATCGAGTTCTTCAATTTTGCTCTCATTTAAAATTTTCTCTTATCTCTGTATTTTTAAAATTATTTTTAATAACTTTTTTCCTACTAAAAATACCTTAAAAATAATAACAGATTCGGATTCCTCGCACTTGGAAACCTATAAATCCATACCTTATTTATCTTTATATGTTAAGTAGAACCAGATATTTAACATTTAACAATTGAAAATGTATTTTTCGAATCCGTAGATTTTTTCCTGGAATTCTGGAAAAAAGGCCTATTATTAATCAACATATTTATAAAATGAATTTTAAATTTTTTTTTCAATTTTTGAAGTTAGGTCCAACAATAGTTCAAAAACACCTTGTCCACGAAGCAGATTTTTTCAAAACCTAAACTTCTTTTTATTAGGTGAAAATCGAATTTTTTCATTTGTTACAATGTTATTAAAAAATTATTATTATTAATTTAACGCTAATAAGGAAAAAAAAAAATATACATAAAACATTTTTTTAACAATTGTGTCTTAAGAACTTAATTAAATTGCTTAAATTAAATTATTATTTTATTATTATTAAATTTTTAAAAAAAAATTTTTAAATTATTATTATTAATTTATTCATTATTATTATATTATTATCTATTATCTATTATTATTAGCAAAGCGAGTCCCTCTAGTATTTCCGCCTTGAGCCGGAAAATACATTCTTACAGCACCTCTTTTAAAAAACCTTTCCCCTCCATCAAGTTTGAACGGATTTGCAGTTGTAACCCGTCATGTAGCTGACTGAGCTACCAGCACTTCTCGAGCCTAAAATTTAATAGTTCTAGTGACTTTAAATTTAAGACCGTTCTTATATATTTCTTCCAGAATGTTCTAGAACAT
>JABUQX010060390.1:10000-22444 GCA_015478945.1 Trachelipus rathkii
ATGTAAATATTGCATAATAATTGCAATTATATAAGATTTAAAAGCAATATATATCTATATATATGAAGGTAAAGAATTAATGCCTTCTCCGGGGAATCACCGCTATGTTGCGAATGAGGAATAAGACCCGATGCTTTACGACTGAGCTATCCTATAACCCAAAAAAGGAGGAGGATAGCTCAGTTCCGTAAAGCATCGGCTATATTGTCCTCATTCGCAACAAGCGGTGGTTCAATCCCAGAGAAGGGAGTTAATTCTTTACCTTCCCATTATATGTTCTTTCTTTAATATCTTATATAATTGCGATTATTATGCAATATTTAACATCTACAACATAAAGAACGAGGATAGGACAGGCTGGAAAACCTGGTGATGTCGCTTTGAGGGAGCGGTTGCTTTAAAACTTTCCTGACCCAAACTTTTTTGGGTGGAGATAGGCTCGAGTCGTAAGCATCGGGTATATTGTCCTCATTCGCCACAAGCGGTGGTAATCCCAGAGAAAGCAGTTAATTCTTTACCTTCCCATTATATGTTCTTTTTTTAATATATATATAATATATATATATATATATATATATATATATTATCTATATATATATATAATATATATATATATAAGTCATAAGTATAATATTATATATATATATAGATATTATATATATATATATATATATATATATATTTATATTATTATATATATATATAAATATATAAAATATATTATATTAGTGTATATTTATATATATTATATATAATATATATATAATATATATAATAATATATACATTTATATTTATATACTACTATAATATATATATATATAATATATATAATTTAGGTATCAGATAAAAAATAATTTTTTAAAATTTTAAGTCTTAGATGATATTTTTATTCCACTTCATAAGAAAATAAATTTGGTTAAATTTGAAACATTTCGACACAAACCTGTTGATTGCTCATCGAACTCGAAAATTTTTCTCGCTATGTACCATAAAGAGAGACCGTCAGTCTTTTCACCGATATTTAGCGTATTCATAATATTGTATATTTAGGTTATTAGTCTTACGTTCTTACGTCTACGTCTTACGTCTTAACGTCTACGTCTTACGTCTTACGTCTTACGTCTTACGTCTTACGTCTAACATCTTAAGTCTTCTCTCAGGATGCCCTACGGCCTGCCAGCGGAGACAGTATCGATTTCCACGCAGTCCTTCCCAGAAATAGCCATCCTCCATCAGCTGAGCATCGCGGGCAGTCCATGTCTTCTCAGGGCTCTTTCCCCTCAATCTCACCATCTTCCCATCAGTCATCCTCTTGCCCTTACTCCCTCCACTCTCCACCTCCACCTTTACTCGCGACCGTTCTCCTTGCATCTCTTACTATATGTCCCGACCATCTCTAGTCTCGCTCATTCTAACGTGCAACTAGCTATCCAACACGCATGATGCTGCGTTCGCGCGTTAACCCACTCGTTTCTCACTCTATCTCTCCTCGTCTTTCCCACCATCGTTCTCAACACCTTCATTTCAGCAGGTTCCATCATTTTCTTGTCCCTTGTTGTAATGCTCCATGTTTCTGACACATATGTTAATGTGGGTACCAAAAAATACTATCAAATATTATCTTTTTACTCTATATATTAATCGCCCGATCTTCATAACTGGATAAAACGCTCTCATTATCTTTCGCATTTTCCATTCTTTGCAACCACTAATATATATATATATATCCTGTGGTAGTTATATAGTATATATATATATAATTTATTTCCTAGAAACTGTATAATTTAAAACAAATATATATATATATATATTAATATTATATATATATATATATAGTAATAGTAATTTATTTAATATAATCTATATATTATATATATATTAATATATATATATATATATATAATATATATATATATATTTAATATTATATATATATATATATAATATATTATATTATATATAATATATATATATATATATTACATATAATATATATATTATATAATAATATATAATACAATATATATATATATATATTAAATCTACATAATATATACAAATGGATATATAATATATATATATATATATATATATATATAATATATATATATATATATATATAATTGCTCGCAAATATGCCTCCCAGGTACAAAAACTGATCCACATTTCTCAATCTTTTATCATCATTGATGATCTCCACTTCTCTCTTATCTTCTCTACCCACTCTCATTATCACTGTTTTTTCCGTATTCATCTCTAAACCAACCTCCATCAAATTTCCGGCAAAACATTCCATAAGTCCTCTTAACATCTCCTCCTTCCCACTTCAACACGCCAAATAGTCTGCGAACACCATTATATCCCATCTAGGATTAGGAAATTCCTCTTTAACCTTTCTAATCCCAACATCCAAGTAAGCTATTAAGAGTTGGAGAGACAGGACAATGCCCTGTCTCACTCCCGTCTCCATCTCAAAATATTTTTCATTTTTACATCCAGTTCTCACTTTACAATCACAAACAATAAACAAGATTTTTATTGCTCTCCTCAGTCTTTCCTCCACTCCGTACACCTCCCCCAACATAATAATAATAATAATAATAATAATAATAATAATAATAATAATAATAATAATAATAATAATAATAATAATAATAATAATAATAATAATAATAATAATAAAGTAACCATATAATAATAATAATAATAATAATAATAATAATAATAATAATAATGTAATGAAAATTATGAAAAATAATAATAATAATAATAAAATAATAATATAATAATAATAATAATAATAATAATAATAATAATAATAATAATAATAATCTATGAGCTACCTTATGAAAAGAGTAATTTATTTTCATATAACCAATTAATGTAGACTTATCCTCTATTCTATTAAAATAAAACGCATTTTTATGAACACATTTTTTCGTTCATTTGTGCTACGAGTGTAATAAAAAATATTATTATATACTACTATACACAATTTTTTTAAAAGCCATTTTTTGTGAGAAATTTTTCAACACTTTGTCCAGCGACTCAAAAACTCAATGCGGCGGGCTCGCCTGCCGCTCAATAGGCAAGCTTGAACGCTCGCGTTAAAGAGGAGGGCAGGGACGCTGCTTGTATTTTTTTTATTTTTCAGCTTTCAGAAGTGAATATCAACACACGGTCTCCAACAAAAGTCTGGCTTATTGGTGAATTCTAAAACGATTTTTCTATCTCCATAAGAATGAAAGGAAAACCATCCACCAGTTAGCAACAGAAGAAATACAGGACATTTCTCAGTCCTGGATCTGAGCAAGAATTACAAATTTGATAAAATACAATTGCATCAAACGAGTCGAGAATATATATATTATAAATATATATATATATATATATATAATATAATATATATATATTAATATTTATTAATTATACTATATAATATATAATATATATAATATATATATATAATATATAAAGATTTGGGAGTTATAAGTTACGCAGTGGTCGGTCTGTAATGAATTAGAGTGAATTGATGATTTGTTGGTTAAGCGACCATTCTTGTGTCGTTAGCATATTTGAGATTAGGTTGATTACGTATGTGTCACAATCTGTGGCAGTGTTTAGGTTCTGATGTGTAGTGGCGAGGTATGTCATCTGCGTAAGTTGAATGTCGAATTAGCTGTTTGTGATTGTGGGATCGCGCAGTGAATAGGTTAAATAATGTAGGTCTAGGATATTGTTTCTTGAGGTACTCCGTTGTCGATGTTCACAGTGCGGATTTATTGTTGCTGATTTGAGTTTGAGCTGTTATTCCTGATAAGAAGTTAGATATCCCATATTTTGAGATTTGTGAGATGTTGTTGTTTAATATTTTGCGCATTAGGTTGTGTTGATGCTTAGGCTTTGTTGATGTCGATTGCTATGAGCGTTGTTTTGTGTGTGGATGTGGAGTTGTAGTGTTGTCGTTTAGAAGTGCTGTAAAGTGTGAGGTGGTTTGCGCAGGACGTGATTATGAATGCAGATTAGTCGCAGGGAGCTTTTTGGGGGTTTGAGGTGAATGGATGGTGTCATATCCAAAAATTTTCAGGTCTGGGTGATTTTCAGGCATATGAACTTCTTGGATCCTTGCTATGTGTATATTGTGGAGTTTCAGGAAAATTTCTATTTTCTTTTCTTTCTGTTGTGCCTCACATTGTAGTATTTGTAGAAGGTTTATGTTGTGTTTCTTGGTGGTTTTGAAGTAGGGTTGTTGATTATTGTAGGTGGTGAACAGACTTGGCAGATCCGGTTATGTTGTGATATAGGGAGTGTTGTGAAGACTGAGCAGTGTTTATGTATCCTCTGCTCGCATTGACTGCATCGGATATAGTTTCGTCTTACAGCTTTACTCTGTGGAGCCGCCTGGACACGCTCTAAGCTCCCTGGTCCCGGCTTGCTATGTCCCCGGCCTTTTAGGAACACGAAAGAGCTGCTGAGCGCAATGTGCTAGGAGGGGATTACCTTCAGTAATGGAGAAAGAGATAGAAAAACAGAAGTGAGTGAGAAATGTAACGTCTGTACCCAAACAGGTCCCGCTGCGAGGCGCATAACCCTTCTCTGGATCGTAGGCGGATCAGCAGAAAGATCGTACGAACATGAAACCGGTGCGCAATATCCTCCTTCCGCCGTGTAGGGGGGGGGCGAAAGAGAGAGACTTTGAGGAAACTCCATCTGTTTGATGAATTTCCTGCAGTATAACGGTCGAGGTCAGCATATTTCCTCTATCCAAATTATATATATAATTATATATATATATATATATATTATATTATATCATAATTTACATTGTGTCATTAAATAAATCACTAACTATATATAGGTACTATATATATATATTTATACTTAGATATTTGACAGCTTTTATATTAATATTATTATATATTATAATATTTTATCGGCCTTCTCACCCGCTGTGCTTGAACTACCCCTTCCATCATGGGGAGTTTGGCCATAGCGCGCGGTACCGTAACCTGGGTCGTCACCGACGCCACGGTCTCCCTCAGAGGATCCTCCAGGATGAAACATGTTTCATGTTTGTGAGTCCTAGAATAGATATGGGAGAAAAAAGTGAGATGTGTCCCCCAGAACCTGGTTACAGTTTTTGACAGATGTGTGTAGGGTTTGGTTTGAGGTTTGAATCCTGTGTTTGTAATATTGTAAGTTCGGGTGGTGGCCGAATCTTAGCTTGGCCAAGGATGACTGACTGGTTCTTGGTAGTGAATTGAATTCTGGTGTTATTTCTGGTGGTTGTTTGTTTTAAATGTTGCTTGGTGGTCTGCGTCTAAGTAGTTTTCTGTTAGTGTCGTGTTGTATTTGTTTTGGTGTATATTGGTGTTGTTTGCGAGGGAATTGCTGTTCAGATTTGTTTGTAATCATAGAGCTGGTGAAGAAGGAAGTGTGGTTTGAGTCTGTGGTGGGTGGGGGTTAGAGAGTGCAATGTGGCTTGGGTGTTTAGTTTTTTGAGTTTTGGAAAAGAATTGTGGTGCCTAATCATAATGTAAGGTGTGTGTCATGGTAATAATTTTGGTTTCTTAGTGTATGTGTTGTTGTGGTGTTGTTGTTGTGGTGTTGTTGATGTGCATCCTGTTATGATTCTTAGTGCTTTGGTTTTTGTGTCGTTGAGTTCTTTTATGTTATCTTTAGTGCAGTAGTGGGGTGCAAATATGGAGAGGCGTGGTTTAGAGTCGGGCGAATGTATTGCTTGTATTTGGTCGTCGATGTTTGCTTATTGTTTGTCAAGTCTGTCCCAGCGATGGCCTTCTTAGTATGTTCAGTTTCTCTGTTTGCCACGATCAAACACTTATACTGTCATTGTGTATTTTGTGATGGTGAGATTGAGTGTCAGGTTACTCTCCAGGATTTTGGGGACCAATTTGTGTTAAAGAGGTAATAGCAATGGTTGTTTTAGGTAGACTTGGGGGTGTGTGGCGTTGAAGTTGGCGATCGAATGATGATTTAATCGTAAATGAAGATGTTGTTTTGGGTTGAGGTGGAACATTCTGTTTTCTGTTAGCCATGTTTGAAGTTGGTTGATGCATTGTTGTGTCAGGTTTGTGGCCGTGTTTAGGTTCTGGTGTTAGTGGCTAAGGTGATGTCATCTGCGTAGGTTGTTATGATTGTGTGATTTACTGATATTTGCACATCTTTTGGTAATGCGTGTTTCTTCATCACTACTGGACTGCCAAGAAAATCTTTCCAGTTAAATCTGTTATTGATTCACTTTAAGTAGACCAAGGTGTTGGTCTTTGTGATTTCGTTTTTTTCTTAATGCGGACGAATTAATAGATGCTGTCCCCGATTAAAGTTTTCAACCTCTGGCAACACATAGTTCGACGATACCTAACTTTGTTCTAATATTGGTTACACAAAAAAACTTGTTTTTGAGAGTGAGAGCGACCCCGGGATCGAGAAGTAAGTTCGCCGCGCCTACTGTCTTGTTAGGTGAAGGTCATTACTTCCACAGAACAAAGATGCTTCTGAACTTCGGAGGCTCATGAGGTATATCTTATGTACACGTCTTTTTCATTGATCATTGTTAAAAACTGGTCAGCAGTTCCTCGACGATTTTCATATTGGGAAGATATAGATGTCCTGGCATATAATCGCGTGTCCCTTAGGCGTAGTTGAGATTATAATTGGTTCATGTGCCACGTCATGTGGGCGAGAGATTGAAGGACGTAAGCCATGGAATCACGCGAGTGTGCCAGTGAAGGTGTCTTGGCGTAGAGTAGGTACCAAGATATCCCAGAACTGGGTTTTTAAATCAGCTTTAATGCAGTGTGAATATCCATTAAGGCGGGTGTCGCCAGCTTTCCTATGTATCTATGAGAGGGGGGTGCGGGAGTTGTATCTTTAAAGAGTGGTTTCCTTATAGATGAAGTGGCGTACTAATAGTAACACATTTTATCCCATATAATATTATAGTAATAATATAGTTAATTAAAATCTATTCGTTATGAATATTACTATCTACTATTATAATATATGTATATTTAATATTTAGTATTCTTTTATAATATGTTATATAATTATTGGTTATTTTAGATAAAAGATATCATAATATATTATTAGAAAAGTATCAACTGTCACTAAATAATAAATATATTATTTTAAAAGAAACAATGAGCGATAATTTTCATTACTTATTACAGGATTATTATACCCCTCAGTAATTTATACCCATTTACCTTGGCATTCTATTCACAAGAGAAAGTACATATCATAAACACCTACGAAATCAGGCTGTGTCCTCGAATAAAATTAAATGAATGTAATACTCTAAAATGAAGGAAACACCACATTACTTAATATGTGATAAAAATAAGAAATAGGTCAGAGCATTGCAATTGTATGATACCGGAAAATTCACAATATAGAAGCAGTTGCAACACTGAATTAAAAAAGTACTTGTCCTATAGGTTCGAAGGCAAATTCATCAGACACTACTTGGTTCGTTTGATAAAATAATCTTAATTGTCAAACACAAAAGTGTCCTCTGTCGTGTGCAACTCTATCAAGCCACCCGTTTAACAACCAATCAATTCCCCACCCCTGTCGAAATCCCCAGCTTAGTCAACTTATCAGTCAGCGCATAGTCCTTGATGGCTTCGCAGAGCCTCACTCATCGAAAGAGAGTACTTTCCCCTACTCTGTACTGGTTGGTGGCAATGGGGCCGAGTAGTATCATCAAAGTCTTATATTTCGATTCCCGAGCGAAAGAAAGAATAGGTTTCAGTCTCCCTTTAAGACTTGGGTAGACAGGGAATCCTTAATTAGTTCTTCACTACCTCACTGTTCTCTTGTCCTTTCCAAATTTTGTACAAAGTTCTAGCTCTGTCTTCTATGCCTTCTAAGTGTAAAAACTATAAAATGAAGCTGTCTTTTCGTTTAACTCATCGATTGTTATGAATAGCATTGGAAAGGATGTAGATATGTCAATCCATAAGCAGCAGCTGTGTCGTATTTTCAGTAGAAAACGTAATTTTCCACACTGGAAGGTGAAAGAGGACTTTGTACGTACTTCCGTAATGTCACCCAGAATTACTGTAAGCCAATTATTAAGGATCTCCTCTCAGAAACTCCCGTGTATTTGTTGTGGATGGTTGCTGATGCGGTGCGCTGCCTACCAAACAATCCGTGTATATTAGATCAAGACCCCAGTTGCCTCGGGCGATTTGATTAGCATTCCTTTTAAACCACCTTCAATTCGGGCCTGATTTTTCTTTCATCTTTCCGATGGGCCTCATTAATCCCTCGCATTTTTGCCCCCAGAACGAGGAATGCTGGTGTGGCCCTTCTAGAAATCCTAGATTGACTGGTCGGGAGGTTTTCAGCCACGATCACTCGCTATGGAGGGTCTTAGATTGGAGAGAGCATGTTACAACTGGCGGGTCTAAAACATCGCAAGAGTTACTAGTCGCGGTCAATATCATAAGACCATGTGATTGACGGGACTTACATGCCGCTGAATGCACCTGAAAAGCGCTGAGGCTATTACAACTCTGAGTGGGAGCGGTATTTCCTTAAATGGAAAGGGTTTCTAATGCTGTGCATCATTCGGCTCATCGAGCAAAAGTGCTGACTTCCTTAACATTCTGATGCAACTGTTGTGTTTTCAGTTGGAAAGTTTCCCTTTTCTCTCGGACCAGCTGGTCTGGCATAGGCTTTGGGATGTTTGGTCCTTAAATTTTTCCTTACTACTACAAGAACCCCAAGACTCCGGCCCTGCCCGATGGGTGAGAAAAAACATAACTTAATGTCCTTTATAAGTTCCCACAGGTATTGCGGATTTTTCCTGGTATTGTTGTTCAATCGTAAAATCATTTAGTACTAAAGAATTGTTGAGGTGGTGGTGAATGCTCCCTAGCAATTGAAAGAACAATGCTTTTATTTAATAACGAACTATCCCTCTTTTTTACCCGGCAAATACTTAAAAATTGCTTTGACACATCCTCCTTTTTGGGCAAACATCGTGAAACATCCATCGAAACCCCCAAAGCCCGCAGCGATTTTCTCGTGATCCAGTTCCTTTGTCGGTCGTGAACAAATCGTCATAGGGCCTTTCGCGGAATGGTTTTTGCGTACAAAGCGCTTTCGTTCTAAGCCAATAAATTCCTCTTTTGGACTTCATCGGCGGACTCTTTGTCGAAATACGCAAACCGCCTATGGATAATTGTTTCCTTTTCCTCCAGAAAATATAGCGTTTCATCTGCTAAGTATAAGCTATAACGCACACTGACTGCGGGGCACGCTTCCTTTTACCTTATTAACGAGCTTTTTTCCCTTTATAGTAGTACCAACAATAGAGAAATGAATCTCATTCTGAATCCTTGAACTGATTGATACTGTGGCATTTTTTCTTTTCCCCGCTTTTTATCCAAAGATGGTATTCTCAATGACTGGTCTCCGGCATTTATTCGTAAGCAGCACAAATCTTGCAGCACTTCCTCATCATGATGTTTTCCCCGAAACGGTAAATCGCGCGTACCAGAAAATGTCACACACAAAATTATTGAGGATAATATTTTTTTTAATTTTCTTCTATCATTTTCTTAGAATGCTGGTTAATTTAGATGTCTACCGGCACGTTCTGTAGGAACAATCTTCAGCTTCAAAAGCATTTTAAATGCCACTCTCTGTGTTTGTATGTCCCTTACAAACCGCATGAACATCTTTATATTTAGTGAAAAGTCTTATTATTAAAGAGCCTTGGACCCCCTCTGACAACTTTTATTTGAAGAAAGAGTGATGTTGCTTTTTAGAAGAGAGTAAATACTTCTAGGGGGGGCAGCTGCCCCCCCGCCCCCCCTGACGACGCCCATGGACTGTGATATGATGTCATTTTCCATAGTAGTAAGAATGTTAACTTTGGAATACGAACTAGCCTACAAAGCAAGAGGTTCTTTGAGCAATACCATTCTTTCCATCATATGAAGAGTACTATCCCACAGAGTTGGAACGTCTCTGATAACAGTAAGATATGGAATATCAAGCCGTTTTTGAATTGCCTTCAACACATTTATTATGAACCACATATTGGGATCATGAGTAATCATTACACAGTTGAGTCGAGTCCCATGTTTCTCATTTTAAAAGTTTGTGTTCAGATTCATCTCAAGTATTTTTATATATAAAATTCTTTATCAAATCTCGACATTAAATATCCGCAGGGTAAAATGCGGATGCGGATCTTTAGTAAGGTGCGGATGCGGATGTTACCTCATCACTAATATATATATTATAATATATATATATATATATAATATATATATATATATAATATATATATATATATATATAGATATATATATATATAATATATATATAAATATATATATATATATACCGGTATAAATAAATCTCACTCAAACTCACATCCCAAGGTAGACGATTTACCGCCCTGCAAGGTGTAACCCATACGAGAAAAGGTCCTTGGGTAACTTGAGCCTAACGGCCAAATCCGTTGGCTGGCCAGGTCTATAGCGGTAGCCGGAAGTTTTTTCCCATTAGCACAAGAACGCTGTCCCCAATGTACTCATTGGGGTCGAAGCTAGAGATAATAGAGAAGACCACATTCTCCTCGCCTCCAAACCCAGTTTTCCGAAAACTGGTCCCCTCGAATTGCTAGGCGAGTGCTCTCAACTGATAGGAAGCGCTCTCTTCTTCTCTCCTCCTCTTCTCTCTAATAATATATATATATATATATATATATATATATATATATATATATTATATATATTATATATATATATATATATATTATATATTATATATATATATATATAATATATATAATATAACAGACTATATAATATATATATTATATATAATATACTATATATATATATATATATAATATATATAATATATATATATATATATCATATTATATATATATTATATATTATAGTATAATATATATATAATATAATATTATATATTTAGAAAGGAAATTACCGAGCTCTATTTCAAAATTCAACGGCTCTGTAAATATTAAAATATTTCACGCAAACGAGCCTATAAATGCCTAAAAATCTTAAGAAAAATAACTAAAGGAGAGAAAAAGTTTACGTTTCGGGACTTATTTCCTTGGTCCCCTCATCAGAACTTGAGGATATAGTCCCGAAACGTAACTTATCTCGTTAGTTATTTTTCTTAAAGATTTTCATTTATTTATTTTTAAAGTGTTTAAAAAATATATTTTAATATATTATATTATAATATATAATATATATATTATATATATATATATTATATATATATATATTTATATATATATATAATATATATATATTTTTTTTTTTTTTCTTTCTTTTTTGAGTGAGTGTAAGGAGCCACCCATATGCGCCACACAGAAAAAAGCGGCGATACATGATACATCCCGCATGAAAAACGGGGAAATCAATTATTAAAATTCCTATAGAGCAGAGTCGGTTCCCGAAGGAAGAAGAGAATCGCGGCTCTGTTGATGAAGTGATTCAAGACATATATAAATGAGACGTGGGTTTTAAAGGTATGGTTCGTACAACTGAAAAGTCGTCTCTGGAAGCCGTAGGGTCCCCGCAACAATCCACAGAAATAGGCGTACCCGAAAAGTAGGCTGCTTAGGAAGGCAGAAGAACATAAGGGGGAAGCTCCCTGCCATAAGGTAGCTATGGTGTCACATTAGTAATGGCCAATTCGCAAACGGAGCCAGGAAACCACACCTCTCTGGTGCGCTCTCGGCGAAAGAGACATGGCCAAATCCCCCAGGAGCACTTTATCTAATACGGGGCAGTTTGGCAGCAACAACAGATCCTCGAAGAGACAACACTCTTGACAACAACGAGGAAGCCCTGTTTGAGTCGGGAGCAAAAATCAGTAGCTGGGAGGTGTTCCAGTTTGATGGTTACAGGTAAGTATCCTGGTCGACAGTAATTTGCAGTGTGGCGTGATAGGCAGCTTTGTCAGTCCAATTCGTTACCCCCCAGATACCCACGTGAGGATGGGACCCTGCAAAACGTCAAACACTTGTGTCTAGCATGAAGCATACATAGAAACCTTTGGGTGAGATGATGGAAATCAAAGGATGTCTGGTCGTTGGATTTTGTAGTGCAAGAAGAGAAGAGCACTCTGCGAGTCAGAAAAAAATTGTATACGTGTCAGGCAGATCTAGTGTCAGAATCCTATTAATGCAAAGTCAACGGCAAAACAAACTCGCCGTAAAGACGGACGCGTCAGAAGGGAGAGTGTGGGACACAGTGGCAAGGTCCGGAAAGACCGCTGATGCATCCCACACAAATTTGTAGCACCCCCTCGTCTTTGATTCTCCGTCGGGTTGTATGATGCCACAGAGCTTCCATGGAAGAGACCAGAAGGAAGCCTTCAGTATATCCGACGGGTGGTCCCGGATTTAAGATACAGG
>JABUQX010060391.1:0-5000 GCA_015478945.1 Trachelipus rathkii
ATCCCCAACAAATAATTGCAACATAACAAAGTTTTCCAAAATCACATAAAAAAAAACAAAACAAAGTTTTATTTTCCAAACATAACATAAAAAATAAGTTTTTGAAATAAAAATCTTAGTAAAGTTGTAATATTTTACGAATTAAAGTAGTAAAATCAGTAAATCAAACCACCCCGTCCCCTCCCTATCCACCCGTCCATGACCTTTCCATACTTTTGGCATCATTGATCTAGATTCAGTCAAATATCGAGTATCATTTTGGATAAACATAGTACAAAATCAGTTCTTTATAAACTACCAATGAAATATAATTTGCTAAGCGTACATTGTTTTCACATAATAAAAGCTAAACAATAAGCATCTACCGAACTAAGAATATACATGAGCAATACAAACCTAACACACGCTATTGCACGAATTAAATACTGAACATTAACAAAGTTCCATTACTTAACAACCCACTAATAGTACCTATCACAGCGTACAAAGCTTAACCTATTCACACTTTTTCAAGCATATCTCTAAAGCATATCAATGTTAATTTACCATATTAACACTATTGATTTACGCTCGCATTTCGAGTGATCATTTCGTGATAAACTAGCACAAAATTGAGTCCGGTGTTATATAACTTAACAGCGAATATAATGCTACATAACATTGTTTCACCATTAATAAAGCTAACATAGATAGCATCACCTGAAAATAATGTTTCAACGACAAACCCTAACACAACTTACGTCTAATAACTGTTAACTTTAACAAAGTTCCACACTTAATACAAGTAAAGTAACTAACATGCAATGCAAAACGAATCCTATTCATACTTTTTCCAAGCATTATCTCAACATATTAATAGTTTAACTTTACGAATTGACACAGTAAATATTTAACAAAAATTTATCCATTACTTTTCTACGATTATCTGTACAGACATCGAATAACTTAAAATAACAAAGTTTTATCCAAACTAACATAAAAAGTAAGTTTCTTTGAATAAAATGTCATAGTAAATTGTAATAGTTTTACCGAATTTTAAAGCAGTAAATCAGTAAACAGTATATCATAGACCATCAACCCTCCCACCCTCCCCACCATTGACCTTTTTGATCTTTATTGATCTATTATCATTTCATTATTGTCGCAGTATCATTTCGGCTCTCTAAATTAACCAAAAATAATTCTTATATACTAACGATATCGAATATATGCTAACGTAACAAATTTTTACATTAATAAAGCTACATAACATAAAAACTTCAACTAAGAATATAATGTACCAACGACAACCTTAAGGAACCATCATACGTACGAAATTAAACTAACTAACATTTAACCAAGACTTCGCATATAAACAACAGTAAAGTAACCTAACATTCGGAAAAACGTAACATTATTCACACTTTTTCAAGAGACGATATCTCTAACATATCAATGTATATTTTACTTTAAAATCGTAATATTTAACAAAAATTTAGAATAACCCTGTCTAATATCATCATACTGACAATGAATATAATGCTAACGTACCAAAAGTTTTCACATTTAACATGTCAATATTTAACAAAAATTTCATCATAACCTAGTCTAAATATTCATAATTCCCCAACGAATAATTGCAAAAACATAACAAAGTGTTAACCAAACATAACATTAAAATAACAAAATCTTTATCCTGACATAACATAAAGATAAGTTCTTTGAATAAAATATCACAGTAAAGCGTCATAGTTTACTGATTTTAAGCGAGATAAATCAGTAAATCAGTAAATCAAACACCCATCCCGCAGTCCCCTACCCACCATCCGCCTATGATCTATTAACTATTGATCCAAGTCATATTTCGAGTATCATTTTGATAAACAAACATAAAAATAAGTTTCTTTATATACTGACCTACGAATATATGCTTACGCAAAAAAAGTTTTAGCATCAATAAGCTAACAATCAAACCTGAGCTACAGAATATAGTGGTTACAAATGCAAAGCCTAACATACCTCACCGTATAATAATCTGCTAACCATCCTTGAAAACTTCCCTACTTATCAAAGAGTAAAGTAGCTAACAGGTCATCCAATACTCGATATGTTCCCACGTTTCCCGCATATCAGCAAACATAAAGACGCTTATCTAACAAAATCCCTTAACAAAGTGACCAATCTATCAAAAGATACCAGCATCTTGAACTATGAATTACACTATCTCATCATAAGTTGTCATAATCTCGAGCATTATAAAACGTCATCGTTTGAACCAGGGTTGTGAGTCGCGAGTCGGAGTCGGGAGTCGCGGAGTTCGGGAGGTCGGTAATTTTGAAGAGGTGGAGTCGGAGTCGGAGTCCGGATCGGTAATTTTCAAAAGGCTGGAGTCGGAGTCGGCAGTCGTAATTTTCAAGAGTCGGAGTCGGAAGTCGGAGTCGGAGTCGGGGTCGGTAACTTTCAAGATGGTAGAGTTGGAGTCAAATTTTGAACTGACCAAGTTGTGAATTGTGTTTCTGTGGTGACTTTCATCACTTCATGCAAGTTCCACTTGACAATGCGACTCCATAATCTCAAAAATGCAATTGCAAAACTTCGAAGTTTTTTTAACCTGCACTTTATGTTTCAATTTGAATTAGTATTCTAATAAATTCAACTTCAACCTTATACCATCTATATTAAGATGCTGAAGAAATAAAAAACTCCATATGGACGAGAGAATTTCTTCTCATACAATGAGTATTCTTACTAGCTGCTGTTATATTACCTTATCACAGGTAATTAGGTCTAACTGCAAGATCAACGAACAAAAGCTTAATCTACACTTTGCAATTTCCATTTGTATTAAAAGGGTGCAGGAAGTTCAAGAAGAAGAGGAAACATCTGAACATATTGTAAGGGATGAAACTACAACTATCCCCCATTACTACCTTCTCAAGTCATTTTCAGAAAGCTCAGAAGTATGAAGTAGAAGCTCCTAGAGTATTGAAGACTGAAGAGCTTAGTCGGAAAGCATCGGACTGCTTCTCCTCCAAAGCAAGTTAGCGTTCAACGGCTTTTTCTGCTCTTCGCAATATTTATAAAATCAGGAACCTAAGAGGAAAAATGATGGAGGACCTGGCAGATGCTATGTATATTATATATATATATATATATATAATATATATAATATATATATTAATATATAAATATAGTATATATATATATTATATATATATATATATATAATATATATATCTTATATATATATATATATATATTTATATATATATAAACATATATATATATATATATATATATATATATATATTATATATATATATATATATATATATATATATATATATTATATATACATATATTATATACTAATATTATATGATATATATATATATATACTTATATATATATATATATTATATATATAATATATATATAGTATATTATATATATAATATATATATATATATATAATATATATATATATAATGTATATATATATTAATTATATATTATATATCATTAATTATATAGTATATATATTATATATATATTATAGTATATATATATATATAATATATATATGGGGCTATTATATATATATATAAACGTGAACTTCAAAAAAATATTTCTACTCTTGAAAAGGCTTCAAAACATACTTTTCATTCTACAGGACGAGAAATTGGCTAACAGAACTAGCTTTATGAGTTGTTTATCGTAGCTGCTCACAATATAAACGAAAGAGTTAATCAATCATTTTGTTGTTAAGAGATAAAAATTAAGAAAATTTTATATGAAGAAAATGGATATCTTTTAATTTTTATTTTTCAAAATGTACTATTAATGTTACATTACTGTCCAATGTTATATTGTGTTCGGACGAGCCAAATTTTCACCCGCCCCTAAATAGGACTATATAAATTCTTTAACTTTCATCTAATTTTTTAAGGAAAAAAAAAAAACAAACAAGTTAGCTTTTTCTGACCCCTAAAACGTCGTTTTCCGAGTGTTTCTTTTTTTTGTCTGTAGTCATTCTTTCAGAATTTTAATTTTTCAAACCTACTGTTTTTACAATTGCTCCTTTCAACATTTTACAATTTATTTCGGAAATGACTTCATAACTTCGAAACTATACTTATGGGTCCATACCTACAAATGCCGAAATATTTTTTTGATTTTTTTAAAATTTTGCTCAGCATGTAAAATTCAAACCACTTCAATTTGGTTTTATAAAAATAAACAATTGCCGATAACTTATCTTTCTGCTATGCAATTGGATGAAATTGTCAGAGCATATGCCGTCTTGGGGGAGATGCACAATTTTTATTTAGTAATTTGTTTGATATATGCAGTAGTTTTGTGATTTGTTCTTGGAAAAAGTTTTCAAAAAAATATTTTTTGGAAATTTGAATTTTATTTTGAGTATACAAAACAATGACTAGGTAAAAAAGATGTATCTTGCCCAGCTATACAAGCCCTGAAAATTTGATTGTTGATCGGACAAGTAGAAAAGATTATATCAATATTTTCACTTTTCCAAAAATATGTGTTTTTTTTTTGGGAAAAGTGATATTTATGTTTTTTTTTTTTACTTATCCCAATCAACATCAAATTTTCGGAGCTATATAGTCGAGTTGGGATTGTTATCTTTGTTACTTAATAACTTTTTTGTGATTATCAAAAGAAAAAATTAAAATTTTTTCCCCAAAATATTCAACGTACATATCTCTTGAAATTTCATCCAGATCGCATGAGAAAAAAAAAGTTATCGCAATTTTTAATTTAAATAGGAAAAAAAATTGATGATGATTTCTTGGAATTTGGAAGTAGAAATTTTAAAAAATACAAAAAAACTATCTCGTGCATTTTGTAGGTAATGACCCATCTAGCATATTTCAAGTTGAAGTCATTTCGAAAAAATTTGTAGAAGTTGAAGCCAAAAATGTCAGAAAAAATAGGTTTGAGAATGAAAATTACCGAACAAGAAATCGACTAAGGAACAAGAAAACACTCGGAAAACG
>JABUQX010060391.1:15000-25000 GCA_015478945.1 Trachelipus rathkii
CTGCTTTTACTGCTTTAACTTCACTGTTTTACTGTCTTTAACTCACTTTACTACATACATTACTTACCTTATAAGCAGGTAAAATCAGTTAAATCAATAGAGGTGTTTACATAGCAAAGGCAATATTAGTATGCTTTTGTTTTATGCTTTACTGCTTTAACTTTCTGCTTTACTGCTTTAACTCACTGCTTTTCATTGCTTTAACTCACATACATTACATACCTAAAGCAGTAAATCAGAATCAATAGAAGCATACTAACACCTAAGGGATTAGCATGCTCTTGTTTACTCTTTACTGGCTTTACTTTCTGCCTTACTAGCTTTAACTTTCTGCTTACGCTTATAAAACTTTCTGCTTTACTTTTAACTTTCTGCTTTACTCCTTAAAAGTATTGGATGAAAACTGTAACGCATATCTTTATTAGCATTCGGTTAAAGCATACGGATTAATACTTTTTAATTTATTTTGATTATATATTTTTAACATATTTTATTATTATTTATTATTTTATATTATTTTATTTTATTTTTAGTATTAATATTAGTAGTTAATTTACTTCATTGCCTAATTGTTGATTATTATTTAGAAAGCCACACATAAACACACACACACACACACAACACCACACCACACACAACACACACACACACACACACACACACACACACACAAACACACACACACAGAGTTACTTACACTCACACCAGATTTACTTACACACGCAGATTACTTATACACTCACACAGATTTACTTAGACACACACACACACACAATTCACTATGACACTAACATTTACCCATAGACACTTACATTTACACCTACACACACACACACACACACACCACACAACTCACTTACACATATAACGTATAACTATCACAACATTTTACGTGTGTAAGAACCAACATACATTTATTTTACTCATTCAATATAACTAAAATTATTTCAAGTTCTTAAAGACTTCTAAATAAATCAATTCATTATCTTTGAACATAAGTAATTTATCTATTAAACTGTTAACTACTTATTTGTTTATAAAATTTATTTACTTCATCAAGTTTTAAATAACTCCTACTAAATTTTATGAAATTGATTAAAAACATATATTTTCACGTAACTTTAAAGCAGATAAAATCAGCTAAATCAGCTAAGAGATAAAGCCCCTTTAGCACACCTCTACACCAAGCTATGACCCGTTTTGTTCTATTGACTTACTGCTTTACATCATCTATAGCCATGTAATAAGTATAAAAATAACAAGATATCAGTTCTTCTCTGCTAACATAAACATGTATTTTATTAAAATTCTTGCTAATTTCTTAATTAAAATGAACAATTATTCACTTTACATTTATATTACTCGTGTCGATGTTAACTAAAAATATTTTTCAAAGTTTTTTAAATAATTCGATATTCTTTATATTCATTAGTATTATATAATGTACCATTGATATCGATCGACGAAGAAAAAGCACAAACAACCGCACTCGTTAACAGAAACGAAAAATGAACACTCTCTCTGTAAAATGTGTTGGATAATGAACTACTTTACTGCTAAATTTAGATAATCCTTTTCTGCTATCCCGGGCAGATTCTAGGCCTTATAATTCCAGATTTCAAAATATATTCAAACTGACCTTTTTCTGTTAAATGTGGTGCAATAACTTACGTTAGGCCTAAATTTATGCCTAATTTAGGATAATCCTTTTTGTATCCCGGGCCGATTATAAAAGCCTTAATTCAGATGTCAAAATATATTAACTGACTTTCTTGTAAATAGTGGTGCAATAACTACGTATAGGCCTAAATTTTAGGTCTAAATTTTAGTAAAAGCGTTTTGTTAGACGGGCTAATTTAATCTAATAGCCAGGTCAAAGATTAATTCTGTTCAGACAAGTTTACTCATTATTACTTATAGATTTGATTTAAAACTTCTTTTTAATTTAAGATGAGGATCTAGGTGAAGATCCTTTAAGCAGGGAAAAAGGAAATGTTTTCCTTACTTGTGATTGGTCGGAGTAATCTTTATCTCTATATGACCTCGTATGTGATTTGGTCGAGAATTATTTATCGTCTTTTGAAAATTAACTCTGTTCTTTAAACTCATATTTGAGCAGGTGTGTGTTTTATTATCTTTTAGACCCAAACTCATTTTAAAATCATAGTCAATTTAGCTGTTAAGCGGTGCACAAGTTATCTGATTTGTATTAAAAGTGTTTTATTTTTACCTAGTGTTAGTAATATTTATAAATAAAATACTTACAATGAAGGCAATAATTATTAATTGCACCTAGTAATAGATATAATTAATCACTAGTTCATAAGCTAACCACCAGGGCTCAGAATGAGCCCCGCAAAGTCAGCCAACCCGCACCCGCTGGTTGCGTCCGCCGCGTCCCCGCCCGCCGCTTGCGCCCGAGGCGCAATATTTCCGCGTTCCCGCGCGTGCGCCCGCAGGCGCAATTTTCCCGCGTACCCGCCGCGTGCGCCCCAGGCGCAATATTCCCCGCACACACACACACCACACACACACACAACACACACCACACTACACACACACACACCACTCACTTTACACAGTATAACGTATTTAATTATTAAAACATTTTATTTTTATTTTCATTATTTATACTTAGTGTTATTACTTCATGTTGTTGTTGTTATTATTAATTTTATTATCACCAATACCACACACACACCAACACACTCACACATACACACAACACACACATACACACACACACACACACACACAACAATACGCACACTCACTTACACAGTATAACGTATAATTTAGTTTAAACATTTGTATTTTATTATTATAACTTTTGTTATTTTACTTCAAGCCTATTGTTATTATTATTTAGAACACACACCACACACACACACACATCACACACACACACACACACACACACACACACACAGCACACACACCATACTCACTTACACATATAACGTATAATTTTTATTGAAACATTTTATTTTTATTTTATTTATTATACTTAGTGTTATTGACTTTTCATACCTATTGTTATTATTATTTAGAACCAGGGCTACCAATGCACACACACACACACACACACACAGCATAACGCACACTCACTTACGACATTATAACGTATAATTGTATTAAAACATTTTAAATTTTTTATTTTATTTATTATTACTTATTATTATTTATTTCAGGCCTATTGTTATTATTATTAGAACACACATACACACACACACACACACACCACACCCACACACACACACCCATACACACTTACACACTACGCTCCCACCCACTCGATATTTTAATGCGATATCTTATTGCCTCAGCTTTTGATGCCTCAACTTGAACTGACCTCTCAACTTTGATGCCTCAGCTTTTTGATGCCTCAACTTTGATGCCTCAGCTTTTGATGCCCTCAGGCCTTTGAGCCTCAACTGTCATAACTTAGCTTTTGACCTTCAGCTTTGGTGTTCATCTTTGATGACTCACCTTTGATGGCGTTCATCTTTGATACCAACCTATATTGCATGATTATCTATAAGCATTACACTTACCATAGACACTTACACTTTACACAATACACATAATCTCTTAATTCACACTACGCAATACACAGTAGACAACTTACATCTCTTATTCACAATTACGCAAATACAACATTAGACACTTACGTTCAACCATAGACACTTACACTCACACACACACACACACAACTATATATATATATATACTATATATATATATATGATATATATATATATATATATATATAATATATATATATATATATATATATAATATATATATATATATATAATATATAATTTATTCTATGTGCGGGGAAATTGCGCCTGCGGGCGCACGCGGCTGGAACCGGAAATATTGCGCCTGCGGGCGCAACGCGGCGGGACGCGGAAAAATATTTCGCCTGCGGGCGCACGCGGCGGGCGCGGACGCGGCGGGACGCACCAGCGGGTGCGGGGTTGGCTGCCTTTGCGGGTGGGGCGCATGCTGAGCCCTGGTGGTTAGCTTATGAAACTAGTGAATTAATATTAATCTATTCTAGTAAATTAATAATTATTTCAATGTAGTATTTATTATAAATATGATACATACACTTAGTAAAAATAAAAACCTTTTTAATACAAAATCAGATTCTTGTTGCACCGCTAACAGCCTAAATATGACTATGATTTTAAATGAGTTTGGGGTCTAAAAGATAATGAAACACACACCTGCTCAAATAACAAGTTTAAAGAACAACGTTAATTTTCAAAAGACGATAAAAAAATTCTGGACCAATCACATACGAGGTCATATAAAGATAAGATTACCCGACCAATCACAAGTAAGGAAAACATTTCCTTTTTACCTGCTTAAAGGATCTTACGGATCCAGCATGTTTCAGTTTAAATATATTTATAAAATAAAAATAATATAACAATGATTCTTGTCTAACTGGATTTACCTTTATGACCTGGTAATTAGGATTAAATTAAGCCCGTCTAACAACAAAGCTTTTCCCTAAATTTGTAGACCTAAATTTAGCCTAACGTAGTTATTAGCACACATTTTTTACAGAAAAAGGTCAGTTTTGAAATTATTTTGAGCCTGTGAATTAGGCCTAAATCGCCCCGGGGAACAAAAAGGATTATCCTAAATTAGCCCTAAAGGCCTAACTTAGTTATTGCACCACATTTTACAGAAAAACGTCAGTTTGAAAAATATTTTGACCTGGAATTAGGCCTAAATCGCCCCGGGATACAATAAGGATTATTCCTAAATTAGGCATAAAGTAGGTTATTTCAACACATTTACAGAGAGAGGTCATTTTGTTTCTGTACAACGAGTTGGCGGGTTGATTGTGGTTTTCTCCGTGAATGGATTGTCATCTTGTACATATATATAATAATATAATAAATAAAGAACAGAAACGAATTATTTAAAAAAAACTTTAAAATATTTTAGTTACATGCGAACACGAGTAAATATAAATGTGTAAGTGATAATGTATTTTAAATAAGATTTTAGAAAGATTTTAATAAAACACCGTTATGTTAGCAGAGAAGAACTGATAATTTGTTTATTTTGAATAATACTTATTACATGGGCTAAAGTGATTTGTAAACAAGCAGAAGTCAATTAGACAAAGAGGCATAGATTGTGTAGAGGTGTGCCTAGGGGCTACCTTACTGACTTACTGTTTTATTGCTTTAAGGTACGTAATATATATGGTTTTTAATAAAAATTTCATAAAATTTAGTAAAAAGTTATTTTAAAACGATAGTTATAAATTTATAAAGCAAAAAGTATTAACAGTTAATAATAAATTCTTGTTCAAATAATGATTGATTTATTATAAAGTTTTAAGGAAACTTTGAAATAATATCCCTTACTTATTGAGTAATATAAATGTACGTTTTAATTAAAACATAAAAATGTTTAATAATGAAACATTATCTGTGTAGTGAGGTGTGTTGTGTGGTGTGTGTGTGTGTGTTTTGTGTGTGTGTGTGTTGTGTAAGTGATAAATGTAAGTGTCTTATGGGTACAATGTAAGCTGTCATAGTGATGTGTGGTATAAGTGTAAGAAATTGTGTGAGTGTAAGTAAATCTGCGTGTGTAAGAAAATCTGTGGAGTGTAAGTAAATCTGTGTGTGTTGTGTTTGTGTGTGTGTTGTGGTGTGTGTGTTGTGTGGTTGTGTGTGTGTGATGGTGGGTGTGTGTGTGTTTATGTGTGCTCTAAATAATAATAACAATAGGCATGAAGTAAATAACACTAAGTATAATAATAAAAATAAAAATAAAATAATAAAATAATAAAAAATAATAATTTAAAAATAAATAAACAATAATAATCAAATAGTAAATAAAAGTAATTTAAAACAAAATAAATAAAAGCAATAATGTTAATAAATATATTGAGTTAAAGCAGTAAATACATATGAGTATAAGCAGTTAAAAGCAAGAAAGTATAAAACAGTAAGCAGAAAAGTTAAAGCATAAAGCAGAAAGTTAAAGCAGTAAAGCAGAAAGTTAAAGCAGTAAAGCAGTAAAACAAAAGCATACTAATCCCTTAAGGTGTTAGGTAACACCTCTATTGATTTACTGATTTACTGCTTTAAGGTATGTAATGTATGTTGAGTTTTAAAGCGAGTAAAGAGTGAGTTAAAGCAGTAAGCTAGAAATTAAAGCAGTAAAGCATAGTAAAACAAAAGCCATTACTAATCCTGTTGCTATTGTAACACCTCTATGATTTATGATTTACTGTTATGTATGGTAATGTATGTGCAGTAAAGTGAGTTAAGCAGTAAATAAAACAGTGAGTTAAAGCAGAAAGCAGAAAGTTAAAGCAGTAAAGCAGTAAAACAAAAAGCATACTAATCCCTTGTTGCTATGTAACACCTCTATTGATTGATGTACTGATTTACAGCTTTAAGGTATGTAATGTTAAATAGAATATGTGAGTTTAAGCAGTTAAACATGTCATTAAAGCATAAAGCAGTGGAGGTTTAAAGGCAGTTAAGCAGTAAACAAAAGATACTAATTATTTATTTGATAAAAGCAATTAATTTAAGGATAACTTCTTTTTAAAAACAATTTAAGGAAATTTAATTTTTTAGATAAAATTATCCCGTAAAAATAAAGATTGATTATATATCAGACACTCTGGGATTTTCTTCTTACATACAAATTTTAAAAATTTATAAATTAAAAAGTATTAAAAAAAAAGTATTAAGTAAAAAATGTTTTAATAAAAAATGTTTAAGTATAAATATAGATAGATATCAAAGAATGACTTCATCAAAGAGAGTCATCCAAAGTTGAACCTTTCAAAGTGAGCCATCAATGCTGCAGGCATTAATGCTGAGGCATCAAAGTGGGGCATCAAAGTTGAGCATCAAGTTGAGGTATCCAAAATATTTCAAGTGTGTGTGAGTGTAAACGTAAGTGTTTCTGTGTGTGGGTGTGAGTGTAAGTTGTATTTGGTTTAATGTAAGTGTTTATGGAGAGTGTAAGCGCTTATAATAGTGTATGGTTGTATAAGTGTCATAGTGAATTGTGTGTATTAATGTGTCAATATGTGTATTGTGTGTAGGTGTGGTGTGCAGATTTAATAATATTTATTATATATATTATTATATAGTAATATATATATATAATTATATATATATATATATATATATTATTATATATAATATATATAGTATATATATTTTATATATAATATTATATATATATATATAGGCATAAGTGATTAGAAAAAGCACTAACTTCATAGTAGAAGCATCCTAGCAGGTTTAATATACACCAGATCGAATCCTCATACGCTTATAACCTATGGGTAGACCCATATTAGGCTATTCGGGCTCAGGGCGAGGCTAGAAAGGCTGAAAAAAGTGAGCACTCAGTTGGCACTATGTGGCCCTCACTTGGCACTATGTGGCACATCACTTGGCACTCATTGGCCAACCTCATTGGCACTCACTAGGCACTCATTGGCACTCATTGGCACTCACTTGCACTCACCTGGCACTCACGGGAACTCATCTAATAACTCAATAGAACACTAAATAAACATGCCTCTAGATACTTCTTACGTGATTGGGACCTTCAAGCCATCAAGTTTATCGTGGGCCAAAAGTTACCCACGGTATATTGACAAGGTCAAGGCGAATATCATGGCAAACAAGGTAAGACATCAAAAAAGGCTAAGTCCCTAAAGGAAGACAAAAATTTACCGTGGGTCAAAATTTGACCCATGGACGATCAAAGGGTTGGTAGTGTGTTTGTACGTTTGAGTGCTAAGTGTTAAAATGTAAGTGTCGGATGGTAAAATGTAAGGTTATAGTGAATAACGGTGTTCAGTTAGTGATATGTGTATAAGTGTGTGAAAATGTGTTGTGTGTTGTGTGTGTGTGTTGTTGTGTGTGTGTGTGTGTGTGTGTGTAGGTTTTCAAGTTAGGATAGATCCATACATTGCGTTCAAGTTAGGACGACGAATATTGAACGGGTGAGGGCACAACATGGACAAAAAAATAGTCGTGGGTCAAGAATTGACCATGGTATATGCAAGGCCAAAGCCAAATATCATGGCTCAACAAGGGTAAGACACAAAAAGGGCTAACCCTTAAAAGGTAGCCAAAAATTACCGTGGGCAAAAAGACCCATTGATCGAAAAATTAGGTGGACGTACGTACACGCTGCTGCGCCAACGTTTGGCGCAGACCTTCTTCGAGGGTTGCCAAAAATTACCGTGGGCCAAAAGACCCATGGAATACCAAAGGGTTTCCAAAAATTAGGGTGGTCAAAATTGACCCATTGAAGATCCAAAGGGATAGGCAAAGTAATTACCGTGTGTTAAAAAATTGACCATGAGAAGACAAAGGGTAGCCAAATAGATACGTGGGCCAAAAAGTTGACCATGGAAGACAAAGGGTGCAAAATTAACGTGGCCAAAAATGACCCACGGAAGATCAAAGGGTAGCCTAAAATTACCGTGGGCAAAAATGACCCACGTCGAAAAAAATTAGGGGCATAAAATAGGGGGGGTAATACGTACAACGGTTGCTGACGCAACCGTTTGGCGCAACCCTTCTTCGAAGGGTTGCAAAAAATTAGGGTTGCCAAAAAATTAGGGTTGCCAAAAAATTAGGGTTCTAAAAAATTTGGTTCTCAAAAATTAGGGTTCTCAAAAAATTAGGGTTCTCAAAAAATTAGGGTTCTCAAAAAATTAGGGTTCTCAAAAAATTAGGGTTCTCAAAAAATCAACTTCCCCTAAAAGGAACCAAGCGGTTAGGTAAAAATTTGGCCAAATGACCATGGGCAGACCAAAGGGTTGGTCGAAAAAAAGGTCAAGGCCCAAAAAGGTCAAGGGAAGGTAAAAATTCGAGAATTGACCCATGGAAGACCAAAGGGTTGGTCGAAAAAAAGGTCAAGGCCCAAAAAGGTCCAGGGAAGGGAAAAATTCGGAGCTCAAAAGGATCGCGGTCAGAGAAAAGGTCAAAAAAGGTCGCCGGTCACTTTCGTAGCTCCAATATGGACCCTCCTTCTACTACTAGCATATATATATATATATATTTATAATATATTATATATATATTATATATATATATTATATTATATATATATATTAATATAATTATATATAATATTAATATATATATATATATACTATTATTATATATAATATATATATATTATATATATATTATTATATATATTATATATATATTTATATGTATATATATATATATATATAACGGATTATATATATGATATATATATATATTATGTATTATAATATATATATATATATATATATATATTTTTTAAATTTATTAATTTAATATTAATTTTTATATATTTTATATATTATATTATATATATAATATATATATATAATATATATATATATATATATATATATATATATATATATATATATATATATATATATATATATATATGCTTTGAAACTAAATATATCTTTATTCTCTATTTGATTTCAAATAGAACATAGTTTTATAGTTTTGAAAAGCAAAATGTATTTTTATTCTTCATTTGATTTTGGATGGAATTTTGAAATATAAACTTTAATAAATTTTTGTATGTTAAGATATTTTTCCAGATGAGTTAAAAAGGTGTATATTTAAAGCAATTGAATCTAAAAATTGCATGAAGAATGTTCTTTTAATATAAGCGAAAAAAACGGAAAAAACAAAAAAAACATGAAGCAAACGTGTTTTATAATGAAAAAACATGAAGAAAAGTGTTTTTTAATGATAAATACGCATATTTTTACATCACTACTTGTGGAAGATATAGAAACTACATTTTCTGGAATTTGTTTTTCTTGAACTATTTTAAAAGATATTTTTGAATTTCTTCAATTTACGGCCGACACCGACTTTATTAACCCTCTCCGTGGAGAACTGAGAAGTGAAAATTTTTGTTTTGCATCTCTAGTTCAAAAAAGTACCTATGGAATACAAGTCAT
>JABUQX010060391.1:30000-38776 GCA_015478945.1 Trachelipus rathkii
TAACAAAATGAAAAAAAAAAAAAAAACACCAAATCCATCTCAAGCTAAAATTATACAGGCTACGTTTTTTGGTTTCTAATAGCGTCTAAGTACTTCATTTTTTTTAATGGTTAATATAATCAGGTTTTTTAAAGATCACATTCTTCATTTTGAGTTCACGGCATTAGCTCTAAAATTTTCTAACTTTCGGGAAAATTTCGAGGTTTTAACGTTTAACATATATACGCAGTATCTTTACTAAAATCTTAAGTTGAATGAGATAACCATTGCGTGTTATTTATGTTTATGGAAACTACTCGAAAATCCCCGCACGAAAGAAGTGAAATTAATTTGTTCGTTCAGCATCCTACATCTCAAATCGAGGGTGAAATTCAACGTCTACTGCATGTTACCTTGGCTGTGATATATTGTTTTTTGATTAGAGCTACAGACTGCTAACGTTTCCAATGTTTTGCATGATTTGGAATGATTTATGAACAACGTCGCTAGTGATCGAAAAAAGCAAGATAAGGAAAGAAAAACAAGACACGACAAGCTATTAGGACAATTATTATGGCCCGGCCCTAGTAATCCAAAGGGAACATTACTTTTGATGGTGAAAGATTATACTATCTTTCAAGAAAAAAGCTCTAAAATATACCGAAAAGTAAGGAAAGAGGAGCATATTAGCGTGATTCAGTGAAGCCTCTGGCAATATGCAGTTCATGCACACGGCGAAGGAATCGTAGTGAAATAGTCAATTGGATCCTTAAGTACCTGGAAGATAATGATGTTAACATTAACGAACTGGAAGCTATTGGTTGGGATGGCACAGCAATAAACACAGGGTGGAAAAATGGTGTTATCTGCAACACAGAGGTTAAAATTCAGCGCCCACTGCATGGTAGTAAGTATTTGGATACTTGGACGGAGAGACGACGGGACCAGCATCATTCTCTGGGAAAATCGGCAAACAGTTGCCAGATTGTGAGAAATTACCCGTTATAAATTTTGAAGCAATTAAATTAGATTAAATCAATGGAAATAAAACTGATCTTAGTTAAGACCAACAGTACCTTCTGGATATTATCAGAGCAATCCAGACAGGACAATGTGCTCCAAATCTGGCTATAAGAGATTCTGGACCTCTCAGTCACTCCCAATGGCTGACATATGCAAACCAGGTCTTACGGTTGTTCATTTCCTAAAGAAGTCCGACAAACAACCTCAAGACGCTTGTAAACTACATTGTGAAGACATATGCTTCTGTCTAGTTCGACATCAAGAGATATCAGTCAGTGAAATATGGTCCTAAACAAATCTTTAAGGTTGTTCAAACAACGAGATATTTGCCAGACGACATTAAAAAAATCATCGATCCTGTGATTTAGAGAAACGCGTTCTTCTGTCACCCAGAGAACATGTTGTTGGCTATGATAGTGGATGAGACACAACACATATGAGAGTTGGATTACAGGAGGGTACTAAAGGCAAGAGCTCAAAATCCGAAGGGAAAGTCTGCTAGAACTTTTACGACTCACTCAATAAATTTTTTATGCCCCGGACTACAGTGAGCTGATAGATTGGACAAAATGTAAGCTGTTACCCCCACCCCAATGATAAAAAGCTTGACAACAGAGACTATTTCGTCAGTTATGCAAATTAAAACTCAGCTTGAATTTGATTTCTTAAATTTTCCATGCCATACTGAAGCTGTTGGAAGATGCGTCAAACTTGTCACAGAGTCTGCAGAAAAAGTGTGTGGACAAGAAAAGAGAGACTGCTTACATTAGAGCAACTTTGCTCTCAAGATCCACAATTCCAAAATTTGATCAAATATCTGAATTTAAGACAACGTTCTTGACTAGATCAAAATAATTTAACACACCCTAATTGGTTGGATGGTTGGGTAGGGTGTGGGTGGAACTCGCATTGCAGCCAGCTATTCGTGGTGGGTTCTGGGTCATTTCGTTAAAAAACTGTGAAATGGGAGAAAAGCTGCATAATGATAAACTTTATCAAAATAGAATGTATAAAATCACCCACATTAAAAAAAATTATTAAGATGGCCTTTTATAATTTAAAATACCACAGTGCGTCCGTTTGCAGTGTTTATAATGTTTTAAATGTTCTAAATTCTAAAAGTTTTAGCCCTTTTGGCGACGAACTCAAATTAGTAGCGCATGGTTTTTAAATATCATTTTATGTAATCAGGCAACTAAAATGAAGTACTTAGACGGTATTAAAAGCCAAAAAAAACGTTGCCTGTATATTTTGAGAGTAAAGGTAAAAATGTGTATTTTTTTTTTCAAAACTTTAGGCCTTTTGCGCGAATTGAAGATACCAAAATATGAATTTTTTTCATTAATGTTTAGTTGATTAGCATACAAATAAGCAACTTTTACTTACTATTAGAATTCGATACTCGAAAAGTGATTTTTTTTGGCCCCATCCTAATTTATATATATATATAATATATACTAAAATATATATATATATATCGGCGTAGAATTATCAAGTGATAGAAGTGTGACTCTGCGCTATATATATATCTCATCACTATATATATATAGTTAATATTAATATTATTATATATATATTATATATATATAATATATAATAATATATATATATAGATATATATTAATACTATATATATTATATATCATATATATATATATATATTAAAAACAACATATCCTCTATATTAAAATAGGAACGTCCTGATTCTTAGAAGTTGTTACAATCTGATTTTCAATTCTATAATTTCAATTTATTTATTTATTTATTTTTTTGCCTTTTATGCTTTTATTCTTTCAATGTCCCTTTTATTTTTATGTTCTTTGCTTTAAAAAAAAGTTTTACTGTGAATAATTAATAAAGGCACTTAAATTCTTTTTTTTTATAATATGATCCACATGATGCAATTGACAATCATTTACTTAATTAATATCTTTCACAAATAAATGTTATTATTAAATTTTGCAATTTTAAAAAGAAAGTTTCAAAAAATTTAATTTTAATTGACAAATTAAGAAGCAAAATCAAGAAACTATTAGAATTTGACATAATAATATTTCATCAATCCTCTTTACTAAGTTTATTATTAATATGGTTTCGTTTTATAGAAATTTCATTTTGCTGGTTTGAATTTTTTTTTCCAACAAATTGAAGAAATTATATAATGCCTCCCAATGGATCTTGTCCAAGTAATTAAAATCTTGCTCATTCTCTTTTTATCATTTTCTTTCGATATATTCATGTCTGTTACCTTTGCTGCATTTTATTAGTTTGGTAGCTCTTCGAATCTTAAACCAATTCATTATAGTTGTTCAATGGTTCGGTACCTCTTCGACCATAATACCAATTCATTATAGTCGTACATGGTATTAGGGGCACCACACAATCTCGTAGATTGCAATGTAATACAAATCACGGAATAAAAGAACACAATCGAAAGAAAGTTATAAGCTGAGTTGGGTTAAGATATTACTATTAACGTAACTGGACAAGAAAGTGGCAATATTGCTTTCGCATTATTTACCCAAGCCTATTCCAATGACCTGTGAAGGTACCATAAAATCTTTTCGGATCAAAAGTTACCTAAATTTGTTTCTTTTCTTGAAACTCTCTATGCACCCGGAAACATTGTTCACTCAGTATCATTTATTTTTTATTTTACAATATCTACGAGTATATTACTTACCTGCAATAATCTTATGGCATGAATTCATTCACAATAGAACTTTATTTACAATTTTATGAAGTATGCTATTATTTTATCAATGTTTGTCCATAATTTTCAAATAGCTTAGTCGATATCAGAGTTGTGAAAACAGAATCAGTCATTCAAACGATTGAGTTTACTACTTCATTTATCTTTTTTCTATTGCAGTTTTGAGTATATCCGAAGCTAGTGATTTGTAATTAAGAAATGTTCAAAGTAAATATCATACTATAGCGTAACTTTAAATATTTATTTAAATATTACTAAGTCTAATCTGGTTATTTATTCTGAATATCAGAGTCCTAACCAGCCATGCTATAACGCTTTTAAAATTACGATAACGGGATCGGATATTTTGTTTCTCGACAACCCTATTTATCATCTCCCTATTTGCAAACTCATTCTCTTTACCACCATTTGAAAACCTTGATAAGAAAGTATTATTCCAGGTCCGTGAGCTTACCAATACCTCTTAATAGCAATTAATCAAATGAATATTCATAACTTCTTTCTTATAACAAATTTCTTATTTCGTTTTTTGCTTCAGAAAACGAGCCTTACTGACTAAGGGAATGAGCCGTTCTTCCATGCCGTAAAAATAAGTGTCTTTCAGGCAATTGAGATTTTATAGCTACTACATCCGTTTGACATGAGAACTCATAGTGCTCTCCTCAAAATTATATGATAAAATATAAACTATTCTTTTTATTTCCTCAAACTTATCCCCAATTTAAACATAAGTAACGATCAGATAATGAAAATTATATATATATATATATATATATATATATTCACATATAATATATAAATAATATATATATATATATATATAATATATATATATATATATATATAATATATATATATATATATATAATATATATATTACTAGAAACGTTCACACCTCATTCTAAGATGAGAATTTCTCTAGGTAATTGCTACCTAGGATCCGGACGAGGGATCGTACCCTGAACCCTTGCCTCGCGACTCTTTCGCTCTACCGACTGTGCCACGACATATAGAATAATAATGATCCGTGCGTTATTTCCAAATTTTATATATTACCCTCTTATAATAATAGAAAGAATATAAATTATCAATTTTCGGCTTAAAGTTAAAGAAATTGTAATGAAGATTTAAATCAGTAAGTTAAAATTAAAATGGAGAGAGAGAGAGAGAGAGAGGAGAGAGAAGAGAGAGAGAGAGAGAGAGAGAGAGAGAGAGTCGCTCTCTCTCTCCTCTCTACTCTCTCTTCTCTCTCATCTCCTCTCTCTCTCTTCCTCTCTCTGTTTAATACCAATAAGGCTTAGGGTGTTTTAATTTCAAAATATGTCATTCAATAAAAAAGCTATTAACTTTAATGATAAAAATATATACGCGCACTGGCTCATTATATCTAGAGATTCTCTCCTCTCTCTCCTCTCTCTCTCTCTCTCTCTCTCTCTCTCTCTCTCCTCTCTCTCCTCTCTCTCTCTCTCTTCTTGCGCTCTCTCTCTCTCCTCTCTCTCATCTCTCTCTTCTCGTCTAAAATTTCGTCAAACTTTATGTATGATAAAAACTTTCTATAGATAACACATCGATTCGTAAGAAAATTTACTGTATATGATAAATTCTACTACAGTATGAAAATAAATAATAAATCAGCAAATAATTATAAGAATACCTAAATGTCTTTTAAAATGAAATGAAATTGCCTTTTCGGGCCTGTTAGTTATTTTTCCGGGGGGGGTGATGGTTCGGGTCCTTGGTTTTCGGCCCTCGCAGAAAATGGTACGGATGCTGGATTGCAGTGCACACCACACTGGACATCACGCGTTCGTGGAATTTTACGTTTTATTTCCAATATATATATATATTATATAATATATATATAGTATATATATATAATAATATATTATATATATATAATTATATATATATATATATATATCTATATATAATTATATATATATAATATATATTATATATATATTATATATATATATTATATATATTTCGGAAGGGAAGAGTGTGTATAAATAGGGGAGTGAAAAGTGAATGGTTTAATATTAACAGTGGAAGTGAGCAGGGATGTGTACGTCTCAAATGGATACTCATGTTATACGGTGGAGTGATGAAGGAATTAGAGGTAGTGGTAGTAGGGGAAGCCGTTAGAATGATGGAGAATGGAAGAAAGTGGAGGGTGCCCTGCTTATTGTACGCTGGTGGTGTGGTTTTGTGTGGTGAATTTGAAGAAAGTTTGAGAGGATCGGTAAAGGGGGTTTGTTTGTTTGGTAGGATGTGTAAAAGGAGAGGTTTGAAGGTAAATGTATAAGATGAGAGTAAGGTGATGTTAAATGAGAGAATAACTGAGAGTGTATTAAGATGGTTTGGTCAGATGGAAAGGATGGATGGTTTTGTCCGGTTGGTTAAGCTGATGTATAGTGGTGAGTGTGCTTGGGAATCGACTGCCTGAAGGGAGAGGAATGTGAGTTTTGGCAAGAGGCGAGAAGAAAGATGCCTAAAAGGAGTGAATGGCGGAGTTTGTGAGAGGGCATGGTTGTGGACCTGGATCAGGGGATGAATACCACATTGACGAAATACCACAGTGGGGGTCCGACGCGATGTTAGTGAAACCGTAGGGTAGATTTTTGGCTACGACGTGTTCGCACTTGAGGGTAGGAGGGGAATGTGTGACGTCATACTCTTCTACTTAACTATTTCTATTTTCATGCATTTAACCCCTTATATATATATTATATATTATATATTTATATATTATATATATAATTATATATATAATATATATATATTATAATATATACTATATATATATATATATATAATAATATTATTAGTTGATAGTAATTTGCTTACGTAAAATGATCCTTTAATGTGAATCTCCTGCCAAAACAATGACAAAACAAATGCGTAAATAACATCCATATTATTTGGCCCGAAAACTTTTTTTTAAAATCATCACCGTACGTTGATATATATATATATATATAATATATATATATATATATATATCATATTATATATAAATATATATATATATATATATATATTTATTATTTATATTATATATATTTATATATATTATAAATATACTATATATGATATATATATATTTATATATATTTTTTAAAATATTATATATATATAATAAACAACATAAAACGTTAAAATGAATTGAAATTTCGAAATTAAACAAAAAAAACCACTGCCAAAAAAAGTGTTGATGCTCCTCAGATTTAAAAACATTAAAAATTGGCAGAGCTACACAGAAAAAGTAGGTAAGGTAGGTATAAAATAATTGAAAATTTTGCGACGAAAACGTTCGCTAATTCAACCTGCGCACAAAAAATAGCGGACGCGCTAAGAGGATGAACCATATTCAAGGAAAGGTACCCTGTGTCATGACTAACGTAAATATCTTAGGGGAAATGAAAGTTACATTGTATTCAGCCGAAAAAAAAACAGAACCAGGTTGTGGATCCTACGAAATGAAGGTGGGCGGAAAGAGGGTACTTCATCGAGCAAACCTGGAGTTGTCAATTTCCACACAAAATTTGTGTGAAAATATCTCACTACTTGTGACGGGAGATCTGTAAAAATAGTGGAATGCGAGTGAGTTCCCTCGAGCTCTTGTAGAGAAGAAATAGAACACCAAAGTCGAGTCACAGAGATAAAGAGTAGAGAGTAAGAAAGTAAAGAATAGATTACAAGTTTCTAAGCTCTGTACCATACCTGATTGGGAAGCATTTATGCAAACGCATATTTTATTTATTAAGGAATGGTTCTTTTTTGCATAAATACGTTTATTTAAAAGATAAGCGAAACTAGACTCCCTCCACCATTCAAGTGCGATTATGGCACTTGTATGATTGAATTAGCTAAGTCGTAAAAAAAAAAGTCTGACAATCTAATGAGAGCTTCCGACTCTTTCGACGCAGCCAAAGAACCCATTGTGATTTGAGGTTTTCAAGACCATTTTTTGTAGCTTTTGATTTTGTTGACTGGTGAGACGATAGAGCTGCCGCAAGAAAGAGAAAAGCTGAAAACTTCCAACAGCTTTTATGAACATGCGACTTTTAAGACTAATTCCAATTACGATTCCTGTTCTGAGAAGGTTTTCCCAACCCTACTCGTACTCCAATTTCGATCCAACATAATTTACAGATTCCGTGATTCTGGGCTCCAAATCGGAGTCAGATATTAAATAGTACTGGTGTTAAAGCATAGAAAAAAAGAGAGTTGATCGAGAACCTCCGTCATCTTGGAAACACAATCCCTCAAAACAATGGGAAATATGCCATCCAAGTCAGTTCCCTTTCTAACGTTCATAGACATTAGGTCCCATTCACCTGACCTAAAGTAATCTCAACTAAAGACATGAGACTGGGGAGAAAAGAAGTAAGAAAAAGTATACCAGATTTGTTAAGTGCAGAATTTGGAAACACAATCCCTCAAAACAATGGGAAATATGCCATCCAAGTCAGTTTCCTTTCTAACGTTCATAGACATTAGGTCCCATTCACCTGACCTAAAGTAATCTCAACTAAAGACATGAGACTGGGGAGAAAAGAAGTAAGAAAAAGTATACCAGATTTGTTAAGTGCAGAATTTGATGAAAAAGAAAGTCGGAAGGATTAATATTTTCAGTAGTGTGAATCACAGATTCAAGAAAGTAAATAAGAAGGCGTTAATATCATTAGAGATGAGTTTGGAAGTTGGCAAAGATTTATTAGTCGTAGCCCGTAGGAGAACCAAGAGATCAGATTACTTTGGTTTTGCGAAAGCTGAATAATATTCCAGCAACAATTCCGAACTGAATGAAAATTAGCATCAATAACAGAAGAATGTGAAGTTTAATCTGAGAGGGAATGGACTTGCTCACTCAATTATGACTTCCATCTTTTGGTAACACTAAAAAGTTCCTTCTCAAAGGAAGAGTCATTCAAAGAATTAACACAAAACCGCTTCTATTCGGTTAGTCTCGGTTAGTATCAGAAAATTTGTTTGCGATAATATAAAGTTACTGGAGTTAAAAGATACAAATTACTAGCAATAAGATTGCAGGAAGAG
>JABUQX010060392.1:0-25470 GCA_015478945.1 Trachelipus rathkii
TTTATTTTTAGTAACTTTTTAGTATCTGATAATAATATTTTTCTTTGAGTATTTTTTTTAATCCGTTCCGATGGTTAACTTCGGGAATTATGTCCTAGGATCACAATTAAAAATTAAATATATATTTACTCTTGTAGGTGGCCTAGGTAACCGGTGCTGAATTTCTTTAAGAACTTTTATCGTTTTTAAAACATTAAATTTATATAAAGAAATTAATTATTTAATAATAATATTTATTTAAATTTTATTTTCATAATTTCATCCGGTATATTCCTTTTAGTAATATTACTAAGATTCTCACATGGCCACATGCTGTTCAGAAATTGACATCGAGGAATTTTTCGACACGTCATCTTGAAAATAGATAAATATCCTGCTGTAACGATGCCAAATATTTATTTTAATATGAGTTCAAAAGGTGAATATCTTGTATTTAATTTTTTTTCTATTTAAGAAAACAAAAGGTGATAAACCACATCCAAGAACAAATTTAAGAATCCAACCAGATGACATATAGTGGTATTTGAGGAGAGGTTAAAATTCTCCCCTAAATCCATGATATCCCGGGCATCAAAAATAGAATGCACAGCCTGCATTGCTATCAATTCCGGAATTCACAAAAAAAATTGCGCCGGAACACCAGGAATAATTCTTACAGACACTTTAGAGTAACTTACTGCTCTGAACTTGTCCAATAAGAATTTTCACCAGCATATTGTATAATTCAACAGTAAAATCAGCAATTTAGTACAAACGCCCACTTCCGCAGAAAACATATTGAAACCCATCCAATCTCGAAAGAATCCTCTGGAAGCTCCAAATACTTCCTCTAAATAAAAAGGGGAAGAGTCTTGTATTTTCTAGAAAACCAAGAGGAAACCACAAGAAAGAACAATTAGATCCAAGCCCCACGGGTGAGATAAGTGGAGTTTTGAGGGAGGAGTTTCTCCACCCAAAGCCTATGATGTTTGGCATAAGTCAATCCGATCCACAAATCGCAGATAAATGGCCATGATTCTTATCGCATTGAAAAGTAACCCAGCCATTCACAGCACTGAAAGAGCAGGGAGTATTACAGTAGAAATCTTATTTGCCATCTCAACCTAAAATATAACTATATTCCTAGTAGAAAATATTTAGTAGAGAAGATGTTACCAAATTCATACAGGAAATTATGATCAGCAGTATTCGAGAAGATTCACTAAGGCTGATTAGAATCATTTACTACAGTAGTATCGTATAAGAGATGCGAGTAAATAATTCAAGCACGGAGGTCAGTTTATTTCTCTGTTGTAACTGCACTCGGGCTTACCAGCGAGTAAAAAAAATGGCGATGTACTCCATTGCAAGAGAAAACCAAAGTTCAGAAATTCTGAATTTAAAATCTTAGGAAGTCTACAATATGATGATGCAAAATTATGAAACCCGTCTAACAAAATCCCATTTTGAATCCTTCAGACTGTAGCAGTCTTATTTATACATCGAAGCTCTGAACTAAGTCTTTGCCAGGAAATACACAATTTCTCTCATGTTTTATTTTAAACTTCAATTTGTTTTTAAAGATGCCTTATTTTGCTCAGGCAAGAACAGAGTGAATTTAATAAGGAAATGTAAGGAAATATTGTACACATACAATCATTCAATAAAAGACATTCAAATGCACTTAAAAGAATACAAAGAGACTTGATTCCACAATTCTTGCAAGCCCCAGCTTATGCCAATTCTAGATAGAAAATACAAGGTGAGGATAGCACATATTTGATTCTAGAAAGAAATGAATGTTGAAAAAGACCTCTGCTAAGTTTATAGTTTAGTCAACGAACAATCAGAATCATTCTAAGCTTGGACTGCGTAATAAATTGCCAAACTTCTTGAAGAATTAGTTATCGGGTGGGATTGAATTTGCCAACAATGGTCTCAAAGTTAAAGAAAACGGTTAAAGCAAAAATTCAATTAGCATCATTTTAAATTACGGCACTATATTTAAGCTACTTCAGCATAATCTGCTCAAACTCTGAGGATAAAGACCAGCACAGAGTTCCAGACATTTTTAAAGGAAGAGAGCTGAAGAAAGGGCATTAGAGTATAGATTTAGAATAAAAAGGAAGAAGAGAAAAAGGAATACAAATAGAAATAATATTTACAAGCATTAAATTGTTTTTAAGTACTGTAGTATGACCAAGATACAAACTAAACTTTTTGGATTGTCTAATGAATATAAGAGAATTGAGTAAGAAAGGAGCTTGAAGAAAATAATCAGAAAAATAAAATTTGAACGGTAGGAAACCTAGATAATAATAAGTAGCAGACAAGAAGAAGTTTACAGGAATTACGGATCTATCCAATCCATTCAGACACGAGCTATGATCTACAATGAACTTTGGGATTTTGGCAAAGTACCCCAAAAATCTTATCAGGAAGCATTGAAGAAAAAGAAATTAGCGCAAAGAAATAATGATAGTCACAGTAATAATTTAGACAATGAAAGTGACAGGCGAGAATCAATTAAGAGCCCTAAAGGGAAAAAAAAGGGAAAAATCACGGAGAATTGAAATTTTTTTGACCGAGCGAGAAAATCAAATTCTAACTGGGGCAAAAAGAAGAAATTACTTAATTGGGGGAAAGTGATCAAAGGCTAAATTTCCAAACATAAGCAAGTACTTGACCCAAAAACTTACTACTCCTTTCACCAGATCTCCCCCGACTATATCGATGAGAATAATTATTTTTCATTTCAGAGAGTTCTTAGGAATTATATTTGAGAAAAACGTTTAAAATATTGCCCAATACTGTTGAAACAGTTTTATGTAGATACTTGTAATCCACTGTTGGGAATGCCTACACAAAGGCGTACTATTACTTTTTTGTTAAAAAGATGGGCTATTGGGTTCAATGTAAAATAAATCCCGGTTTATTCAGTATTTTTTGCTCAGAAGTAAAGAAATGGAGTAATTCCGTTAACCGGCCGGAATTTTTCAAAAAATTCCGGCCGGACCGGAATTCGGGTACACATAATATAATATTAGATAAATATATATATACTATATATTAATATATTAATTATTTATATTAGTTGTGTATTATTAGTTAATAGTAGTAGTAGAGTAATAATAACATCCTACTATATATAAATATAGTATATAAATTATAAAAGTATAAAAATAGAATAAATATGAGTATTATGATAAAATAAATTACCATATAATAAGTAATATATATACTAAAATTTATATATTATATATTATGTAAATATATATAACTATATATATCATTAGTTAGTAGGTGATATATACTAGGGTTATATTATAAATTTTCAAATTATATTGGAAATATTTCCATTTCTCTATTCTTTGCAGATAATATGCTTTAACTATATTATACGGTTATCAAGGCCGGGGAGATAAACAAGGTATATCGGCCGGATACCGGATAGTCAAAAACCTGGTTCCTAGATCAGAACCACGCATACGGAGGATAGTTGCCGGGATATCACAGGCCAGTCATCTACCATGAGAATAGTTATATATTATGTATATATATATTAATATATATATAGTTATTATAAGCTTGATAATATATTACTTTATTATTATATATATAGTTAGTAGATGTGATTACTTTATATATATGGCGGTTATATATAAAATATTATATACCTATCAATAATATGGTTAGGCTGGAGAGGAAGGTACGCGTGGGATAACAGACAATGGGTTGTACCCGCACGGTAGAAGGTACTCTCTCCCGACTTCTTTCTTGCCGAGATATGAACGTTGTCGAAGAATTGCAAGATTAAGCAAGGTCAAAAATTTGATCGCAGAAAAATCACGTATGATGTTTAGGTTTGTGAGTTTCAAGATATGAGGTGCCTTGGACGATCTAGTCAGACACCAGCCAACCACCTGAAACACCATCAAAGGACCGCGTAAATACGGAGCAGGTTAGTCCTTTCTCCGGTAACGGGAGGAAGTTAAAGTCTTCAGAGATCTCCGATAGGCTACTGACTGACTTAATGATAGATGCTATTTCGAATAGAGGATATGGTTAACGGATAAATTGGATACACATTAATAAAATAAGGTTTAATTACATCTTAAAGATTTATAACCTTAGCTAAAATAATGTACGAATAATTTAGCTCGAATTTACCCGGAGCTTTTTCTCGATGGTTAATCCGATAAATAAGTTCTCGAAAGCTTAAACTCAACGTTATATGTTTTAATTAAGCAAAATAACATTAGTCAACAACAAAATAACTTTTTGTCTCTTTATTGAACCACATCAGCATTAAAATTTATAGTTAATTAGCTAATAAACCTATATATTAAATAGTGGGATGTTTGCGTTATAAAAAAGTTAATAGCTAATCACAAATCCAACCTCATTCCTATACTACTCAAAGAATTGGGTATCAATATAGAAAATTAATATATAATCAAATTACACATTGGAGATAATTTCAAATGGGTCACAAGGTTGTTGTAAAATACGAGTACAAGAGCAGATAGACAAAAGCTCTGGAATTCAGAATCTGAGTAAGTGGATACCGAATCATCCAATATATTGCTCTCATGAACAATATGAAAGTTCAAGGGAGAAATAAGGATTAATTCAGAACTCAAACAATTTGCAGAACATATGATTATACTTATCTGAATTTAGAACGGGAATGAGTTCCAAAGGAAAAAGAATATGAGATCTTAGTAAGAAAAAGAATCAGGCATGTAATCCCGACGATTAAATTAAATTGGTATGGAGAAAGATATTCAGGTAAATGAATCACCGATCTCCTAATCAACTCCGCGAAGAAAAAGACCCACCAATGAATCCAAATATCCTCAAAATCTTACAAACAAGAGTTAGAAAAGGAGATGTTCAGTGAGAATTCCAAGCTTTGAAATGACGAACGGATTCAGGAATGTTATTATCCCCGAAGTAGAGAGCCTGTTAAATATTAAACATGTGATTGGAATATAGCATGCTAATTCACTTATTATCAATACTTAAATAGCAAATGATTCGTCAAAGTGAATCTATGTTGATATAAGAACCACCATCTGATATATTCCACGAGGTGTTTCTTAGAATGAGACTAATTATAGTCAAATCATGGGAGATTCCTTCTAAATGAACAAGACAGGAAATGAAACTGGCAACTAATTAATACCAAGGTTTACTATCTTTAATATCCACTAACAATAATTACAGTCAGCTTACTAGAACAAGTTGGATAAAGTCATCCAGAAAGCGTTGAGTATTTATATCAACTTTAACCTTGTTGATAAAACAGCTAGTATTAGTTCTGTGGTTCAAGGTCTTCAGAGAAAGTTATCAATTTTTGACCCAACTTTAATGGGCTGTTTACCCCACACCACCGAGTTGTTGGACATAAATGCTATCGGACAAATTAGTATAGTTAATCCAGGATCTCTTTTTAAAATATTCGTTATACTTTTTCCGATAATTGCCACCGATACAGAAAGATGGCCAATGCCAACGTCGGTAAGAATACGGCACTCATATATTCATTATAGAGCATCTGAATTTGACGAACCCGTTCTAGGGATAAGTGATTTAATTTCAAATAAAGATGAGAGAATATAAAATCCTACAGACTGGATCAAAAATGGGGAGAGATGGAAATCAGAGACAAATTTAGTAGATGATAAATATAATCATATTTCATTTATGTATTAAGCCAAAAATTTACACAGAATCAACGATTAACTAATTAGCCAATGTGGACAACCACGTTAATGCCGGATTCATCAAAATATCTCCCTAAATATATACGTATATGGTATATAAAATTGCCACGATTTACCATAGTGGAAGGTCCCGTCGCGGAGTCGCTTAGGAGAACACAAGCCGTCCCATGAAAGCGTCTCAGGGGGAATTGTATCTGTCTCTCATCTAAAGGTTAGATGGTACCAGAATGTAAGGCTGGCCTATTCCCTTTCGACTTTTTATCATTATCTTCTAGCTTTTCTCTTCCCAGGCGATGGGGACACTCCACCTTGTCACCCCGGCTTGGGGGGAAAAGAGCATAGATAAAGAAAGAAACGAAGATTAACATAGGAAAAGAGAGTGTGAATGATGATTAAATAGTATACATAGTATAATGTTAAAATTATATATATAAAGTGATAAGAGCATATTATATACTATAGGTTATGATGTACTACTTGAGTATAGCCGTAGCAATATATACTTTACGGCTAGTTATTGTATATATGACTATCAAATATTATATAAATATATGATTATAATATTTAAACTGTAAATATACTTTATCATATAATAGAATAATATATATAATATATATAATATATATATATATATATATATATATATAATATATATATATAGGGACTTATAGTCTAAGTAATGCTACTAGGGTTTATCATAGTGAGATATTTGTTGTTACTTGTGATTTAATGGTATTAGTAGTGAAAAAACAACTATATGTGTCTGGGAATAAGAAATGAATATTATGATCTAAGGTACATTATTATTTCACAGTGTAAATGAGACAATCTTAGAATTAATGGCTAGTTTATGAAGTGGAGAGTTAAGGAGAATTGATTTTTTTATAAATGTAGAGAAATAGCTAAAGTAGAGCAAAATGTTGGTGCTGTGTATAGAAGTAGTTTAAAATTAATAGGAAACAAAAGATGTACATGTAGCAATGGTAGTATGTCATATGAAAAGGTTAAGTGAAGAATGATAGAGCGGTTGTTTAAAGAGGATTTGATATAGTCGATGAGGAATAGCTTTGAAGAATTGACCATAGTTATGAGTGGAACTGAAGCAAAAAAAGTGACTGAGTCAGCTAATAGGACATGCGCTGAAGAAGATGGAGAATGATGCAGTTTGCCAGAGAGGCCAGAAGAAAAGGCTTGCCCATAGAAATAGTAAATGATATGGCAGAACGTAGTTTTGTGAGAGGGGATATGTTATATTAGTTAATAGATGTGGGGCTACGCCCAGAGGTAAATGAACCCCTAACATATTGATGAGATTAACCACAGTTGAAGGTTCCGTCGATGGTCTTGTGAAAACCCTAGGGTGATTGTTTAACTGACTGGATAATTATAGTAGTAATGAGTCTCACCTGAAGAGGTGTTAAAGGGGCGGTATAGGGGAAAGTGCGGGGTGGAAGACTTTTTCTTTTGACTTGCGCATGTTCTTCACTACTATGTGTTTCCCGTGTATGATAAGGCACCTTCAATCATATTAGAGTTACAAGTAAGGTTTTGGCTTTTTATTTGCATATGATATATAAAATATATTGAGTATGACTATATACTTATTGATTTTTACATAGGTAGCTATATTTTGTAGAGTATAATATTATAGATATTATAAATAAGTAATAGATAGTGGAATAATATAATATAAAATAATATTAATAATTTATATACATAAATACATTTATATAATATTAGTATTTATATATATATATATGTATAGAAGGTATAATTGTGGTAAGTTTCAGAGTTAAAAACATTGAACACTTATGTAAGGATATAAATACGTAAGAATATAAGTGGTTATGTGTAAATGTGGTTATATGGTGAAAAAACCCACCACATGGAAAGAACTATTTCCTTCCGGAATAAGAAACCCATTGTTATTAAGTGACTGCATCTTAAGTAAATATATTTTTTCATTGTTCAGATTTTTATTATTTGTGGTATTTTTATATGGTTAACTAAATCAGTTTTTCTCTTTTACAGTAGACATCCCCATGTTATTTACTAATGTTAATAATGTTTTAATTTATAAACATTTATACATAAATAGTTGTTAAATAGACTTGTAAATGAGTATATGAATGCTGTTAGTTCCATCTAAATCACTAGATTTTGATTGATTAGTATCTATCGATAAAGTAGAAAAAACACACATCATTACGATTACCATAATTCCTGCTCAGTGTATGTAATCATGTTTAAACTTCTAAGAACATATTATATTACCAAGGTTATAAATAAGTGTATTATTTGCTATCATTTTCCCTTTTGCCTTATCTGATTACGCGAGTTCCCTTCTCAAGTATGATTTTGCAAATTCCAAGAAACAGTCACTGTATCTCTTTTTACGCATATTCCACAGAAGACCCCTCACAAGACCAGTACTATAAGCAGTAAGTTAATGTTTTTGGTAAGATATGTTTAATTAATATAATTTTATCTATTATTATAAATCTTAATTAATTATGACCATGCTTTCAATAAAGCGTGCTCTTGAATATCTTAAACCTATTCATTAAAAAAAGTCATTCAAATCACAAATGCTAAATTTCTCTGAAATTTATTCACGCCGTCTATTTTGCTTGCGAGGGTCTCCAATCTTATGTATTTTATGGATTTTTATGGACCTATGAACTTACTCATCCATCTTCATTCAAGACAGTTCTTATTTTCCAGTTTTGTTCTTGTATCATTCACTTCAAAGCACAGTTTCCCACCGAGATCTTAATTTTATATTGTCCAGGGATTAGGTCGCACAGACTCGAGGGGTTCTTATTTATTCAGTCATAATAAATATGTGCTAGTTCTTGCATTTTGACGGCTCACGGCTGGAATCGTCTATTTCCAAGTGTACTTGGGTAGGGCTGGTTATATATAAAACGCCATCTACCAGTCTATGTATTATTGTGGCGATAAATAAGACGGCCACTCTACGTGTAAGCTGTATTGTTCCAGTTTGTTCTGAAGTCTGAGAATAAACTCCCAGATACATTCCATTAAATTACAGTTAGTCTGTGGGGTATAATCTTCCCATGACCATATCCCTATTAAAAATATTAAGTCTAAGTTCTTCTGACCAAAATATTAGGGTATAACAACTTACGTACAGTTGTGGGATTACCTACCCCCGGTATATCCTATTTCGGTATCGTCGGCGGCTTCATACGATTCGTAGTGATAGTTTAACGCAGATATGCCCCTAGTTCCCGACTACATGATAGAATGATACTATTAACTTTAAGCTCTAGCTACCTTTGATAGTTACCTGTAGGTGGAAATAAGAACAGATTAGTGCGCTTTAATATCTTTTTCATTCGTCCCCTTCTACCTAATTTAAAAAATTGAAATCTATTCTTACCTTGGATCACATAACTTATGGTAGCATTGGGAGGCAATGCGGATGGTCCCTTTCCTTCACTGCACACCGGCCAGTAGAATAAGAGCTGTAAATTAGCTCTTCTACATAATCTCCTCCAGGTAGATATTACTATAATTTCTTTTTACTCTTTCTCACAAAAGCGTTCTTAAACTTGATTCTATATAATTTGATAAACATAAATTACGACTTTTTCTTCTGGAGTCAAGTAAAGACACGTAATTTATTACTTTCCCTCATCACTTCGGTGCTTCCTACACATCATGTTCCGTAGTCATATTTATATTTATCTTCCTGTAGATATAAGATTAATAATAGTTATAATATACCTAGTCCTGGTAATTATATTTATTATTTACGTATAGGTAGGATAATATATAGTGAAGTAGCATATATAAAATTATATACTTATACATAAGATATATATTTAAATATGAGTAGCATGGGAATATGATTAGGAGGGTAGGAAATATATATATAATAATATGATTAGTTATGTTTCATATTTGTCTCTTTACAGCATGCTCATGGCTTTGCATGGCTTTCTTTGGTTAAGAAACAATGAGCATGTTTTTTTTTTAGTTTTCTTTACTTAAGTGACACATATTTTTAAAGTGCTTAATTATAAAATAAGTTTTTTATGACTGTTTTTTGTGTATTTTTACCTGTACTATTTTTTTTCTAGGTTATATATGTATATAATTTAATTAAGGCAGAGTTATTGGACTAAGGTGTGTGTGACATTAAGGTTTTAAGAGAATTGAGGTATTGCTTTCAGGCTTCAAGTGTTTCAATTAAGGACAGAGGATAAGAGATTAGGGTTTATTAGATTTAAGGTGAAGATAGGTTTATCATCTTTAACCAAAGAAAGTTATAATATTTACTTTGTTAAGTTAATTAGGTTATGGGTGAGCTAGAGAAGCTTTATGTAATTGCATTAGATTGCTGTAACAAATTCATTGATATTATATTCATATATTCATTCATATCATCATAACACCATAAAACAAATATATCTCATAACTGTCCATCCATAAAAAGAATTCATCGATCTTCATCTATCTGTAAGCGTTATTTGCTCATTTAAAAGAAGAATAGTTAGCTTATTCTCAGTGGTAGCAGGGTGTACTAGTTAGGTTTTGGGCTTCTGCTGTTTTTGTGTACACCAATGAATATGGATGAATCATTCGGCGGTGAAGGCAAGAAGAGAAAAGAGAAGATGGTTTCAAAAGGTAGAAAGTTGTGTCTAGTATTTCGTGGTGATGGGAATGGGGCAGGAGAATATGATGATTATGATGAGGTGTGGAAGAAAAGAGTTGAATGGTGGTTTAAGTTGGATGGAAAGGATTATGATTGTCCTGGAGGTCAGGTACTAATGAGTCAGGGTTAAAAAAAACTTCTGAAAGTGTATGTACTATTGTTCTGGATGACTTGAGTAAAGAAGGTGTACAAAAGGTGTTGGGAGAATTGGATAAAGGTATGGGAAGGAGAAACAGAGATAGATGACAAAATTCTAGAATACTAGAATTAAGAGGAGAGAAAGTGAGAGTATGTAAGTAGATATAAGATAATTGAAGATAAGTGTAAAACTGGTAGAGTCGATTTGGGTGAGGATATGAGATGTGCGCATCTGTTGAAAGGGGCAAATGTTGAAATGAATCAGAGACAGATGGCAATGGCTTATTGTAGTGAGGATGCATTGGGTGTTTCAAGACTTTAAAGATGGGTTGATAAATGTATGTGAAGGTTTGGGAGGAGAGATAGGAGAAAGAAAGGGGTTGCTGGACAAAGGAAAGAGAAATAGATGGAGCAAATGAAAATTTGAGTTAGAGAAGAAGAGAATATGAATCCTAGGAACAAGTATGGTTGTGTGATGAGGTATCATATGTAGGTCAGTATATCATTTTGCTGCTAGGTGTACCAGTAGGGGAGTGGAAGAGAGTTGATGAAAAAGAGTGTAGGGAGAAAAGGTGATGAACAGGGCTAGGGGATCATTTCTTGTTTTGGTAGGAGTCGAGGATGACTGAATAAGGACTCTCAAGCTTTTTATGGAGAGGGTTTAGTAGGCAAGATTAGAGGGGATATGAATCAATCTGTGTGATAATAGACACAGGATATCAGAAAAATGTGATAGGGGAAAATTACTAGGACTAATGGTAGGCAGTATGAGTGATAAAAAAAATAAAAAAAAAAAAAAAAAAAAAAAAAAAAAAAAAAAAAAAAAAAAAAAAATGAAAGGAGTGAATCTATGAGATGGATAGAAGGGAAGTGTGAGCTTGGTGATTCTGTGCATCATACTGTGAAAAGATTACATACACTATGCTATGTGGGTAGTAAAAATTTTTTTTAACCCGGAGGATGTAAAAGGGTATATCTTCGTTATTAGGCATGGAATCTTTAAAAAGCGTGCATGTAGGCTTAAATCTTAAGAGAAAATGAAATTAATAAAGGGTTATTAATAAAATAAAAGTGAAGTGTATAGAAGATGAATAAGGTCATTGAAAAATTGTTTTGAGAAGATGGTTAAGTTGGAGGGTTTGATGGTGATGGGGTACAAAGAAAGATTTCATGGATAAAAAGAAGAGAGATAAGGTCGTGCATCGTTTGGTCATCCAGGAAAGGAAAAGTTATGGGATTTAGTAGGGGACACTTATAAGGATGTGAAATAGAGGAGGCTGATTGGAAACCTATCAGGACATGCATAGAACGAGTTAGTGAGGAATGTGAAGTATGCATACAGTATAAAAAGACTCCCAGTAGACCAGAAGTGGGGCTTCCTTTAGGTAAAATATTTAATGAAATATTATGTCTTGTTTTAAAGAATCTCTAGCCATTATTGTTTAGAACTAGCCCAAGAGGTAATATGTCAATAAAATAAAGGATAATTAATATTATGATAAGCAAAGTGTACTTGTTCTAGGATAGATCACCACTCAAAATTTAACAGGGTTAAAGTTAAACAATCAGTAAGTACAATACTACAAGCAATACATAATATTGTAATATATAATATTCATATCAATATGAAATATAAAATAATGATACTAACCAGCAGCAAGTAATTTTTAATGAGATACTTGGGCTTGATGCGATTTGCTGATCTTTTTAATATTAGATGGGATGCTGGTTAAAACATACTCTCATTTCTTTTTCAACAGTTTGAAATTTTTCTCTTTTGCTAGTTATTATGTTTGCGAATGCAGAAAATCCCAATTCATACTGGTAAGATGTAAAACACTGTAATTGGATCACCAAAGCTTCTTCTTGTTTTTTTGTTTGTTTTTGCAATGAAGATATTCAATGTTAATATTTATCCAGAATTCGTCAATGGGTACTTCTTTATGTTTTAATTTCAGAATGTCATCATTAAGTACGCCAATTATTCCTCTTCTATTGTTAGGTTTGATACAGATGTTATGAGAATTTCAATCAAGCACAAATTTGAAAAACTAAGTGTAAACACATATATTAAACAAAATCTTTGAGCACCCTTGGCCATTGTCCCCGTACTCGCTTCCTGTGCATGCCATATCCAGAGTCGGGAATCACTGCTACATAGACACTGTTTTAATACAACTAGTTTCCACCCAAAAATGCAACTAGAGACAACTTTGTAGCAAATGAAAACCAATAGCTGCTACAATATATGCTTGTGTAGTTTACTTTCGTTTACAGGTAATGTAAACGTTTTAAATTAGTAGAATGTAAGTAGTTTATTATTATTATTATTATTATTATTATTATTATTATTATTATTATTATTTTATTATTATTATATAATATTATATTATATATTAATTATTATTATTAAAATAAATAATAATAATAAATAATCAATAATAATAAATGAAATAATGAATAATAATAATAATAATTTCATCAATATAATAATAATAATATATATATTATATAATAATAATATAATAATAATAATAATTTCATAATAATAATAATAATAATACTTACTTCCCTAGTGCTTCATCAATATCTCCTCTTGGGATTTCAGTTTCCCTCCATCTACCTTTACAGCTTAAAGGCATCAATTCATCAGCAGGAAAAGCATTAAACTGGAAAATATATATAATAATAAATTAATAAACCACAAAAAGGGTATTGTATAACATAATATATATATATATATATATTATATTATATATATATATGATAATTATAATATATATATATATATATAATTAAAATATATATTATACCACACAATATATCTAGCTATATGATAAACTAAAACTAGTAAGCTAAATTAGACCTATATATGTACTATATATAAGTACATAGTCTTTTATGTTTATCATAATATATATATATATATATATAATATTATATATATAATATATATAAATATTATAAGTATTGATATATATAAGTAATATATAGTAGTCCCATAATTTATTAGATACTTAAATGATGATAGTCTTTCTTAATGTCTAAAATGCCTAAGGTTCTGAGAAACATCTCTGCTTTTTGAACACCAAGCATATATCTTGTATCTTTAATTGCATATGTAGGTTTCAAAATGACAAATGTTGAAAAAAATTTTTTTGAGAGATCTGAACTTGCTTGATATTTTAACGAGTAAGTATTTTTAAGAAATTGAATGTTGAAATAGTCTTTTGGGTTCTTGAATTTTACTTGGTGTTGAGGTGACAACTCCCCTGCAGACACTGTTGTGGATAAATAGATAAGACACAACTTGCACTTATTAAACCTACTTTGTTGTATGGAGCTCTTCACGCAGGATTCTTTCTTGTTTTTTTGTTTTGTACTTGTCATTTTTTCAAGTGCATTTTTTAATTTTTAAATTTTTTCTAATTTATATTTCCTTTATAACTAATTACATATAAAACTCTAGTTGGTAAGGGCCTACGTTGAAACTTCATTCCATCACTTGCTTTCAACATTCTTATCCTGCATGTATTTTTTGAATTTAAATAAAAAACAAGTTTACTTTGCTAATGCAAACGTCACTCAAAAAGTTGCAAGTAAAATCTTAATTAGTTAAACTTTTAAACATAAATTATTATTACCAAACCTTCTCAAAAGATTCAACAAAAAAAAAAAAAAAAAAAAACATACTAAAAAGTTATGACTGTAAAAGGTTTAAGAAATTCAAAGAGTCGAAAAATACCAAGAACAACCAAAAAAACTACTCGAACGAAACACCACTTAGATTGGGTTTTTGCCAACCCATGTAAAAATGCCCCCCTTCTGAAGCATAAACTTATAATTGTACATAAGGATACATACTACACCCACGATCAACATCTGATTAGTTTATAATGTTAGTCATTATATCGACAGATTGAAATTTCTTTTAAACAAATATAAAGCCGCCACCACGCCAGCCACACTTACTTACCTTTATGCACTGGCATATCAAACTGAATATCTGTTATTCTCATACCCTGGAAAGGGTCCCTCTAAATAACCAATTCTTCGCATTACCCAATACTTCAGTCAGGACCAAATAATGTCTAGATTCTCCTTTATGATATGATTTTAATAATTTCAGCTCAAAGCTTTTTTTTTTCTTTCAAAGTTTTATTAGCAAGTTGGAGAAACATCTCAGCAACTCTATAAAATGCTGTCTACTAACTATTTAATTAGCTATCCAATCTTTTACTGCGTGTGTGTGTAGGTGTGTGTGTTGGAAGTAATTTGCTTATACCCATAATGAAGGTGCAAGTAAAATAGAAAGTAAAAAATAAAATATAATTAATAAGTTATAGAATAATATCACATCATTATCAAAATATTAAACACATAAACTGTCTGATTATTTTATAATCAATATATTAGAAAAAATACACTTAATATATATAATCTATGAGCATAATAATATGAGTCCCATTATATTATAGAGATATTTTAATATAATAATATATGATATATATATACTCTAAATTATTATAAATAGTTATATATCATAAACCACAGATACATATTATTTATCATATATATGTCGTATAAATATATTACTTTTGTCTCATCTTTACACAAACAGATATTTTGTACGAGTACGTAAAGCCTATTGCAGCCAAGGATGTAAAAACCATCTTGTTGCATAAGCGTATATTTAAAATTCAAAAACAATTTTAAACTAGAAGTATGGATGGAGACATACAAAATCTAAATTTTAGTAAATTATTATACAAGAAAATATTATAAAGTTAATCATTAATTTCATATATATTTGTGTGTGTGCTGGTGTGTGGTGTGTGTGATGGGGCGGTAGTGGTGATGATAAATAGGAGATCTGCATGGCTGTTCGGTTAGAGAGTGGGTGCCTACAACAGTTATCTTCATGAAGACTGATTTTCTGAAAGACGGTCTGTGGTGTGGTCATTATCTTGAGTACATTTGTCTCCTGAAATTCCATTCCTAATGCTTTCATCACATTAGTCCCAATCCCTGAATTGATATTCCACTTATAAAAATATAATAAGTTATAAATTGCAGATTTAATAATAAATAATAAGATTAGTAAATAATAACGCATAATCTAATAATGATGATGATGATGATATAAGATGATAATAAATTAATAATACATAACGAGATCGTCTTAATATAAGAATCACTAATAATAATAATAAAGTAATGAGATTTATACTCCCAAAAATACTTAAAAGAAGAAGAAAAGAAAGACAGAAAAGAATAAAAGATAAATATTAAAAGAAGAAGAAAGAAGAAGAATCCGAATGCGAAATGCACAAAGGAGAGAAGGGAGGGATAAAGAGGAAGAAGGAGGGATAGAAAAAAGAAGAAAAAGAAATAAGAAAAGAAGAAGAAATAAAGAAGAAGAAATGAATGTATGTGTGTATTGCATACATATAAGTAATATTTGCGCTTAATGGTGTAAGATTAATACTCATTAAATAGAAAAAAGAGGAAAGAATACAGTTTCTGTTTACGTGACGCATTGGTGAATATGATAAAAACAAAGATATCTATAATATGTCGAATATGATCTCTCCGAGATTAAATTAAAATGTAAATCTGAATTTCAAACAATACAAAATACAATGATGATGATGATATCGAGATGAGAGATCAAAAATCAATCAAAAATGATCAGAAAGCTTAATCCGGCAATTATTATTATATTATTATTATATTATTATTATTATTTTATTTTATGTATTATTATTATATTATTTTTTTTCTTATTTTATCTATTTTATTATGTACCATTATCGCGCGTGTAAGTGCGATTCATCAATTGCAAAACGGCGATGATGCAGTTGATTGTTGTTGTTGTTGTTTGTTGTTGTTGTTGTTTTTTTAAGTTGGTGTATGTTGTTGTTGTTGTTGTTGTTGTTGGTTGTGTTGTTGTTGTTTTTTTCTGTTGTTGTATATTGTGGGTTGTATAACGTTTGCAATTGTATGTAAATTGTGTTTAGTTTGTTCGTTGTGTTAATTGTTTGTTGATTGTTGTTATTGTTGTTGTTGTTGTTGTTGTTGTTGTTGTTGTTGTTGTTGTTGTTGTTGTTGTTGTTGTTGTTGTTGTTGTTGTTGTTGTTCATGTTGTTTGTGCTGATGATGATGTTTTTTCAAATTGTATTATTAATTATAATTCTAAAAGTATTGTTGTGATTGTTTGTTGTTTGTTGTTCTTGTGAATTATTATTATTATTATTATTATTATTACTTATTATTATATTAATTATTATTATTGATTGAGGTAGTATATGTCATGCAGCACTCACATATATTATTACCATTCGAAAAATAGGTTAAATTATTTTTATTTTACCATAATTTATTAATTATTTCAGAATTTTTTTTTTCTCCTTCTTTTTTTATTATTTCTATTATTATTATTATTATTATTTTTAATTGGACATTTTTATAAAATATTAAAAGACCTCTACTTTGTTTTTTGCTGTTAATTTTGATTTTGTCACCATAACATTAGAGTAATTAAAATGTATAGAACTTAATATTTAAAAAACCGCTCGTATGTTACCATCTTAAAATAAAAAAGGAAAAGAATTCAGCGTTAAAAGCGCACAGTAATATAAGTAAATAAAGATATAATGTTAAAATTAGTTAACCGGAGAGACTAAATGTTTAAATTAGAAATTGAATAGAAAAACTTACCGAGCCAGAGAGCTTGAGCGATTTGCAGTGGAAACACCAAAATCGTTCCACAAAGAACGAAACACAAAAGATTAACTCTTCCAAATTTTAGTTTAGTCGACGTTGTCAACGCGGTCGTCATGGCAACCTGGTCGTTTGGCAACACGGTTGCCATATAAACAGAGGTTCCAAAACGCTTTGCTTTTTTACAGATACCAAAAAAAAGTGGAGTTCAATAAGATCAGTGAAATATCACTTCTCTAAGGTAAATATATCTACACTGAGAATCCAGACGTAAGGATCTAAAACCTGATGACCTTATGCCTAACGTGACGTATATTATATTTATATAATATATATGCAAATTCTTTATGAAAATAGAGTATCATTCTTCTATGTTTATTTTACATTTTTTGTCATTTTTTTTTTTAACTTTTAGATCGATGTTTTCTCAATAATGTTAATATGTTCTCTATCTTTATAATTAATTTATAATCATAATAATAATATATATAATATATAATTAATTTATATATAATATATATATATATATATATATTATATATATATAATATAATATTAACATTATATATATATATAATAATATATATATTATATATAATATATATTAATTAAATATATATAATATATATATATATAATAATATATAATAATAAAAAATAACTATATCATAATATAAATAAGTCATTAAGTAAGATAGTACCGAATATAGTAACAATGCCAGAGTATTATATACCCGATATCGATGATTAGGAGAGTAAATATTTCGCAGTGTACTAAAGTAGAGTTCCGTCACGGTTTAATTCCTCAGCGAATATCCGATTACTCATTGCTGCGCCGTAGTATAAATACACCTCTGGAGAGCGCTAAGAGTCGAGCCCAGATCCATTAGAGCAATATTTATTATGATCTTAATGTTTGTCTAGGAATGTTCGTCATCATATCTCAGAATGCGGTGAGAGACACAAAATAAAAAATTAGAGCACCACTCTCAAAATTCATTTAGTGAATTAAAACAAAAAGTTATATAATTAAATTAATACACTTACTTTTTATTTCATAATAATACCGACATTCTCGATTAAGAAAGAATAAGTTAAATAGACAATTGAACAACATACTTCGAGATAAATTATTATAGAAAATTAATAAACTAAATTTGCAATTTGAAATATAAGGCCCCCAGGGTTTAAAATGAATCAGAGAAGCAGAAAGGCACACAGATGTGGCTACAATTATCATATGGACATAATAGCGATAATACTTGTGGCTTCAGGGGCAAGAACCATTTGGGGCCTACTTTCGGGTCCATTTTCAGACCCACCTAAAATGGACCTAAAATTCGCAATTTTCAGCCGATTTTGGCTATATAAACAATAAGATGTAGCCTTTTTCTGCACTCTAAAACGTTCATTCGGTGTTTTCTAAAGTTAGAGATCGGATAAAACTTATATAGAAACAGATTCGAGAGAATTTTCGAAATATAGGTGAAAATATACTATCTACAAATTGAGTTCGAGCGAGTCACATCTTCTCTTATAATATAGAATAGCTTTCCAACAGAAGTCAATGTACACGTCACGAATGATCTAGAGATTTTAAATTGTAATACATTTCCTAAGGCGCAGGAACGGTGATGTTATCTTCACTATCATATATTAGAGTCACGAAATAACTATGTTGTTTTCACGAAAGTATCCTATAGTTATTTTGTGCTCAGCGTTGTCCATTTTCCAAACTTATATAACGCTCACTATAATTATATTATATTATATTTTTGTATTGAATAATGAAGCAAAGAAATGCACAGACTTATTGTTTTTACCATGTGTTTGATATATCATATATGACGAGTTATATGATAAGTAGGAAAAAAATATTTTCTAAAAGTGAGGCATTAAATTATGATAGTCAGAGGGGATGAATATGCACACATTTTTATAACTATAAATCTGAGTTTCTTTGTATATATGCAGTAATTTTTGATTTTTTACTTTGAAAACAAATTATTTCAAAAATACTTAATAATAAAAGTTATCGAAATAATTTATTATAAAAAAAAATGTCCTCCAATAGAAGTCACTGCAATACGAACAATGCATGACATTTTTACGATTTAAACATAATAGTCACTCCTGTAAATTATCAATCCTTCGCCCGATACAGAAAAAAAATTAATTGTATTAAATTTTTTATATTTACAAAATATAAAAAATGAAGTTTGGAAAAGACACGCTGACACTCAATACTATCCAAAAACCTCAGATGGTAGTTCTCTATCAATTTTAGATATATAGGAGGATATAACCTATTAATACTTATGCTCATTATATTCAAGTCTGAAGTCATTTCAGAGAGGAAAAATACATTCTGGAAGAAATTAGAAGAATGCTATACATAAAAACATAATTAGAAAATTAAATATGATATCGAAATATATTATGAGAAAATAATGACTAACAGAGTAACAGAAAACACCGAGTGAAATGAAACGTTTTTAGAGTGAGCACTATATATAAAAAAAAGCTTAAATTTAATATGGTGTTTATTAATATATCAAATGGTTTGTTAAACTCGTCGAGGTTTTGGATGTCCGCAGAATATTATATTATATGATATAGGGTAAGCTAGAAATAGAGGATAGATCAGACCTCCACACCACGAATATATATTGGAGATCTTGCACCCTTCATAAATATTTATACCATTCCTTAGATAATAAAATTATATTTATTATATCTACTTATCGAACTGGAAAAAGGAAACTGAAATGTTTTTAATTTCACTATTATTTTTTATTATACTAAATTCATATAATATATAAAACTATTATCCAGTGTTTTATTTATCCATACCAATATTGAATGAGAATAATCAATTGTGTTCACATTCACAAAACTGCAGTACGAACCTTATATATTTGTTTATTTATTAGAGTTTAAGGTCAAAGTTTCTGCGCCTTTTAAAATTTATAATGTTTACCTTATTCTGTTGGAAAAGTAATGGACTTTCTTTTAATCAAACCGATCATGTGACCGGAGACTGATTGATTTACGGATCGGCCGGAGTTTGGATGAATGTGCTCTTCTCTCTCCTCTCTCTCCTAGTTAGAGAAAACTAATTATTTCATTTTAAAAAATAATCATCCAAATAAAGTACTTTTATTTTAATAATATTACAATGGTTATAAAAGAAAGAGACGATAAGCATTTCAGGTGAGGAAGTTTTTTTCGCGGAGAAGGAAAGTCTAAAAAAACTATCTAAATTTATTCATACATTTTTAGATGTTTCCTATTGGCAATTAAATTTTTCTGACTTGAGCCTACCTTTGATAATTATTAGTAAAAATATGTGATTTCAATTGTAGGGATATTTAGTTCACAGAGAAAAGATTTTACTTGCTTTGAAAATATAAGAAAAAATTTTATATTATAAATATTACATAGATTTGTTCTTAAGTCATTCACGATATGTATATATCCACTCAATGCATGAAGCTTTTGCTTTTTAATAGCCTTATTTATATAATATAGATTAATTGACTTTTAACTAAAAATGGAGAGAGACGAATTATGCGGGCAGGTTAAACCTACACAGTGCAGGAGTCGCCTCACTGTGTATATATTATGCTTATAGTTTAACTTTACAGAGGAAAATGGGCTTAAATAGTATATATGGAAAAATATATTTTGAGCCATATGAAAAATATAAGTTAATAATACATTTCTGAATTTGAGCATTCAGATAGTACAGGTAATATGCAAGAGGGATAACTTATTTATGTTTTATCTAACTATAACAATCTTTTAAGCATATCTAAGTGCTGTTATATATTCCAGCGTGTGTCGTAGGAACTGCGAATATTTTATTATTATGTTGTTTTGAATTCTAAGTTTAGCATCTGTAAGTATTTTTTTCTATGTGTTTGAGTGTACATATACATGGATGAGAAAATTGAAGAGATAAAGTAGAAAGTCACTGATAATGATAAAATAAAATATACTTTAACAAGTATACTACTAGACACAATATTGAAATAGTGAATTACTTGAGCCATTTACGTTGTAAAGATGATTTTAATATTTTAACACATTAATATTGATAAGCAAGCTACACAATGCCTTCCTTTATAATAATTGCGTCAAAATCTTGACACTAACTTTAATATTTTTTAGAGAGTCTATCTCATCATTAATAACTGCGAGAGAACAATCAAATGAATTCTCTCAGTTCATTTCTGTAGAGAAGTATGAAAAACTGATCATGTAAGCGGTCCCGCCAAGAGCCATTGTCTCTGTTACAAGTGATGAGAGGATTTATATTTAGTTGGTAGAGGTTATTTAATTAATAAGACATTGTCCATATTATACTTTACTTATCTTTTTCTGTGAAATATTTAAAAATTTTCTTATGTGACAAAAATAAAAATTTTAAATGGAAATTAATACCTTTTCCTACCTTTATTATGATGTAGTAGCAAGTATAATTTTCATTTGATTAACAAACGGAACTTTCGGAAAATAGTATAACGAGAGGTTTTAGCCATCAAAATTTAATGATTTACGTTGGGCAACAAAAGATCCGCGAATTATCTTATAATATTCAGACCGCAAGTTGAGTTGAGCCGACGTAGTAACTAGAGGCACCAGGTAGTCGACCGTCTGATATATTAATCACTCATACGGAATAATCACTTACCTATAATTAATAGAGGAAATATATTTATATCCATTCTCCTCATATAAAGTATTATATATATATATCTTATATATATAATAATATAGTAATATATATTATATAATATATATATATATATATATATATATATTATATAATATATATAAATTTATAATATATAATAATATAATATATATATATATAATATATATATTTTCCGTAATAAGAAAAAATAAGTATATAGATATAGATCTCTATATTATATATATATATATATATATATATAAATATATATATAAATATATATTAATTTAATATAATATATAAACATCACATATTAATATATAAAATAACTAATAATTATATATATTAAAATAATTAATATATTAAAATATATATAATTATATATAATATATAAATAATATATAATAATTTAAATATATATATTAATTATAAAATATTAATATATAATATATATATTTATTATTAAAATATATGAATATATAATATATAATAATATTAATTATTATAATAAGTATATAAATCATAATAATATATATTAATAATTAATTAAATATAATAAATTAAATATATAATATATAATAATATATATATATATTATAATATATATTATTATATATTATATATATAATATATAAATTAATAAATATATATTAATAAATATTTAATAATATATATTTAAATATAATCTATAAATTAATATATATATATATATATATATATTATATAACTAATCATCATTTATTAATTTTATATATAATAAGGTATATATAATATATGATATATATATTAATTATTGAGTTAGAAGTGAATATATGTGTAGTAGTAGGATAGTATGTAGGTATAATTAGATATAGAATAGTATAGTATATAATGAAGTAGTATATATTATTATATACTCATATGATTAATATTAATATTATTATATATATCTAAATATTAATACTTATATTATTATAACATATAATATATTATAATATTATCTATATATATATATATTAATACTTAATTAATATTAATATTATATTATCCTTTTACGTTATATCACTTATACTACTATTTATACTCTAAATAATTTATATATTAGGCTATAAGAGTTTAGCTGCCGAATTATATCTAGGTAAGCTTAATGTCGTAAGTAATTATTATATTACGGCCTCACCTATGGACTAGTATTATGTATTATTTACGGTATAGATAGGATAGAGTATATGTAGTTTATGAGTATAGGGGGAGTCTAGCTATATTAACTACGTATATATTAATATAATAAGGATCCTAAGTATGTATAGGAACCGAAGGAAAAAAAATAAAAAAAAGGACTTATCTGCAATACTTTTACCCGAATATTCGGTATTCGGTCTTTTTGCCGAACTATTCGGCGAATATTGACCATTTTCTAAAGCAAACTCGAGATTACGGATCAACGCAAAAACTACAAAAGGCGAAAGGGAGTGGAAAAAATTCGAGGCTGAAAGAGAGATAACCATACCTGATAGGCAAAACAGTGACTGCTAGGGCGTTAACGATCGCTGAGGGCAGCGAAGAGAATCTGATTTGCAAGGAGATATTTAAGAGGCGTATAAGATAATTTTCTAAAGTTTAAAATATATCCTCTTTGAACTATGAGCTTTTAATTTATGACTACAACTTTATAAATTTCCAAAAAGAAAAAAAATCATAAAACCTTAAAGGCCCGAGTTTAAAGGTGGCCCAAGTTTTATAAGTAACGCCATTCGCTATACCTGAGTTTACTACACAAATCTCTTATGTCATTGAACAGATCGTCAGATCCGCTTAAATATTTCCCGTATTTAAAGGCCTTATGGGTGGGATGAACATTTTTTAAACTTCTATTTAATAGATCAAACCTCTACAATAGAAGTTCCAGGGTGTTAGTGACTGTCATATCGGGAATAAGGACCCACCACAAATAAGGTAGTGAGTTATAAATAAAAAACAAAAAAATTATAAAAAGGAAGAAAAAAAAGTGGCTTGTATTCAATTTCACATCGTTTTATAATGAATACACACATAGTTTACCAAAAAACTAAAGAAAAATAAAATGACACAAAAAAAAAATCACAAAAATTAAAGATTAAAACCAAAGACAATAAAGGTGATCAAGAAAAAAAGGGAAAAAAAAAGAAATAAATGAAAAAAAAGGAAAAAAAACATATAGAGTGCAAGAATATAAAAAAGTCTGTTACAATACTAAGATATTATTAAGTTTTACTTTTCAAGGAATAAGCATATCTATCAATCAAGCCGATAGTAATTACGCCCCATGAATATCTAGAAGAAGGGCGAAAAAGGCGTAGTAACAACGGGCCGCTGCAAAGCTATAAAACTTTACTAAAAGAAATGCACGGAATTCAAACAACAATTATAAAAATAATATCAAACGGTAGTAAAAATAACGCTGGAATAGCACTTAGGATATGCTTAAAAAATTGTTTGAAACAATAAAAGGTTGGAGCAGCAGGAGATACGCTGCTGAAGGCAATCAGAAAATGTTGACTGATCTTCAGTGGCAAAATTATTCCATCTCTATCTCTTTCAAAACATTACTAAAAACAAGATGTCTGTCGTGAAGTAACAGTCGCCCAAGTGAACCTTTCATTTTATGTATATAAATCTATTTATATAAATAAGCGGGCTAGTTACAAGGCCAAGGAAGCTTCAGCTGGAATAGGATTACAGGAGGCTCGTGTGGAAGAACTGTACAGAAAGTCAGGGGTAGGGAAAGAAAAAGAGAACTTTCTCAAGGTTTCCTATGGGATGAGGGAATCTTTGTGTGGGTGTAGCCTACTTTCTTAGATCTGAGAGTTCAAGGGGCTAATGGTTGTTCAACATGAATCAAAAATGAACAATAAAAATATGGTCGTTTGAGGCAAATGAAAGAAATGTTAAGAAAGGAATATTTAGCATCATACTCTGAGACTGCGACGATTGATTCACGTAGTCAAAAGGGGATAAGTGGGAGAGCTGCAGGTCAGCATTTTTTTATCAACAAACGTTCTGCTGGCTTCTCTTTTTGTTAAATGAAACTTTTTTTTAAAAAATAAAAAAAGAAAAAAGAAAACTGTGTTTTGGGCGGGGGGCACAACATCGAAAATTTCGTGTGATCTACAGTCCTATACAGAAGCAAATACATATAAAGATGAAGAGTGAAAAAAAGCAAAAAGTCCCATTCTCCTGAGAGGACAGAAGTAGGACTGTGATTAAGTCCCATGTTACCTTTTAATCGATAAAGTCTCGAACTCTGATTTAATCATTAAAAATAAAAAATAATAGCAAATCTCCTATCCGGTCACGCTGGCAGTCACCCAGGGTCACCACCTCTCCCGTACATACATATTATATAATAGAGTTCCTCAGGAAGCCATTCTTTCACCTACACACCTTAACCTTTTTATGTATAACCTCCCACATTTCACTTCCCCTTCTATAAAAATTAAGTTATGCTGACGATCTATTACAGCAGAAAATCCTTCTATAAACACAGCATGCGGAGAACTG